>JXOV01002362.1:341-89609 GCA_001014945.1 Clogmia albipunctata
ATCCATTAACGGATAATATTTCCCATGTGAAAGAAAGAGATGCAAGAGATTGCTTACTGCATTTTCTCTTAGAATTAGAAAAGGAAACGAAAACAATGTGAGGGAGACAAAAAATTTTAATTTGATTTTAAGACAACGAATGTTTTTTTTAAATTTTTGTGTTAATTTATTTAAAAATGCATACAATTTTGTATAAAACACGGTCGATAAGAATTATTAAACATTCGGGCTTTCATTAAGGAACTCGTTACGCTCGTGGCTTAAAATAACCCTTATGTTTAATAATGACTTATCTTATCGACCTTGTTGTATAAATAACTATTAAGAGAGATTTCAAAAACAAAATGTATTCAGATCGATTTTAAAGTGCTTTGAAAACTTCGCCTTTTGCTTTTGCAGAACTAAAAATATAGAAAACAAGTTTTAAAACTGTAGAAAGTATTTCTTTCACTCCCGAATCGAGACATAAGCTTTACGATATATCATTACATTTGAATTTCGTAATGTTTTACTTTATCGCACAAGTGAAAAAAAATCAAAAACGAATTCGTCTCAAAGTCAACTCGCCATTAAACTACACAAAATAAAAATATTTATTTATGATTTGCAAAAAAAGCTGTATGTTAATCATGTGTGAAATGTTTTTTTTGTTATTCGTATTTTTTTGCACTCCTTCGTCGTGCAAAGAAACGATTACTCAAAAAAAGTTCACACTTCACACATTCCTAACATAAATAGCTGTCCTGCTCTCGCCTTCGGCTCGAATGTTTTACGCTCGTTAAAAAACAGTTTACTTAAAACCCTTGTAGCACAAATTACTAATTTTTTCTCGATTTTTTAGGAAAACAATCATTAAATGACAATAATACTAATCCTTCCTTCCGCATCTTCCAGGTTGAATGTTGCATAAAGCTGAGCGGAATGCCCGATTTGACGTTATCGTTTATGAATCCGCGTTTGTTTGACGACGTTTCCTTCCATCCCTGCGTCCGTTTCAAGCGGTGGGAGTCGGAGCGGATTCTCTCCTTCATCCCCCCGGACGGGAACTTCCGGTTGATGTCTTACCACATCGGGAGCCAGAGCGTCGTCGCCATTCCCATCTACATCCGTCACAATCTCTTCCTGAGGTCAGGCGAGCAGGGAAAACTGGATCTGACGGTGGGTCCGAAGACGACTCTGGGACGAACCGTCGACGCCGTGAAATTGGAGGTCTGCATGCCCAAGTCCGTTCTGAATTGCGTTTTAATCGCGAATCAGGGAAAGTATACCTTCGATCCGGTCACGAAGATCCTCCACTGGGACGTGGGACGCATTGACGTCACCAAACTTCCCAACATCCGAGGAACGGTAAACATGGTCCCAGGAAGCACGAGTCTCGAATCGAATCCCTTCATCAATGTCCAGTTTACAATCTCCCAGTTAGCGGTGTCAGGGCTCAAAGTCAACAGATTGGACATGTACGGCGAGAAATACAAACCCTTCAAAGGCGTCAAATACGTTACGAAAGCCGGCAAATTTCAAATTAGAATGTAGTTAGACGAATTTTGTCATTAACTTAGACATAATTTTAAAACATGTCAAAATAAATTATTTCTATTCTACACTGTTATTTTCATTTTGTATATTGCTTTTCAAATATAGCTGCAACTTGGCCTCAGTTCAACTTCTATTTGTATTTGACACGAACCCAAATTTTCGGAAAAAAGCGAATCCATCCCGATAGCCTACTACTACTTTACTACATTTCCTTTATCAATTTTAATAAAAATGCTGTAATTAATTCAATTAATAAAAATGTTTCAATAAGACGAAGACAAAATCGTTATGTGGATTTAAGTTTTTTTCATCTATCATTTCCTTAGTCTCGAATTAACATAAAAACGCGGTGATTTTTGGGTTAAAACGTTGTACAAACAGAAGGTTCTTTTGTAACACCGGATGAAATAGACAAAAAAATAATAATAGAAAAAAATTATATAACAAAATTCAAATGTGAATTTAAAAAAACGATGATTTTTTTAGGTTTTTTGGTAATTTAAATGCATATTTCGTATAAAACACAAATGATAAGCATTATTTAAAATTTTCTCTTGACTTATCTTTCATCAACCTAGTTGTATAAAACTATTACCTTAATAACACAACTGTTCTTTTCCTCTGGCGGCAATACTGCAAGAAATGGGCGATTCATTAAAGTAAGAGAACAATTCTTTCAGGTCAGTCACCTCTAAATAGCTTTTACTTTTTTTGTAAATTACATTATTTCATTACTGGAATATACCAATAGTTGATTTTGATATTTAAAATGTTTTAATAAATTTCATATTTCATACATAAATTTCTTTATGTACATTTAATGTCAAGGCATGTACCTTAGGGTTAAGAACGACTAATGCCATGGTCACACCAAAAAGTCAGCAATTTTACTGCTTGTGGACGATCCGCCCCCATTTTTGAAATCCAGTTTCTCAATTAACTGTTATAATTAGATAAACAAATTGCATGTCTATGGAATCTTCGTTTTACTGACTATTTTTTGCACTTTACAAACTTAAAACAGAGCAATTATTAACGGCGCACTGACGGTTTGAAATTCGAGACGAACTTTTTGGTGTGACCAAGGCATAAATTCATTCGTTGAATTTGAGTAAATATACTGTAGAATCCGGTTTATATGATATCGAAAATTTTAAAGATAATTAACAAAATATAACTCATTTTCTGTTGATTAATACATTTCAATATATGGGAATATACACTCCATTTCATCCTTTTACTACAGGTGCCTTCCATGAAATTTTAGTTAATATTTCGGAGTGTATCAATTTAATCTCAATTATTTCGGGGACGATGAAAGGTTTTAAAACTGACCGTCGTCTGGACTATAAAACAAAAATCTAGGTTTGTTGCAAATAATTAAAAAAGACGTGCGGATATTTCCCATACAGAAATATTGTTTCATCCTTTTACAACAGATAGCTTATTTTCTCCCAATACGCCAACAAGAGAGAGTTTTTAGTGATTTTTTTAGACTGAACTAGTTGATAATCCAGTGTTCAATATATCCAGCGCGAAAAATTTGGTCTCTATGTCATGATAGACAGCCAGTAACTACCTTTGAAAGTCTAAAAACCCATATTTCGAGTTATGAGAAAATAGTATTCAATTTTTTTAATACAATGTAATGATGGCTATCGAAAACTGAGCTCATTATACATTGTGGATGACAATATTGGCACAATAGGACAGCTAATAAAGTCACAGTTAATATTTTCTGATATAGCGGACGGCTCGACGTATTTAATTAAAACCATATTATTTTGAAGATCAGCAAAATCCCTACAAATCATCTACGCATGGTATTAAAATTGCGCTGCAGAGTTCCTGTCATTTTGGCATCATCTTAAGCGGATGGTCTTTGTAAGCGGAATCATATTAACTGGATTTTAATGTAATTAGTATCTAACTGGACCTGAAGAGTTTAATATTTAAAATTAATATTCATTAATGTAATAATAATATTTTTTTACATACTCTCGGACCTTTCAATTTATCTTTAATTAATTGTATAAATGTCAATGAAAGAAGTAATAGAAAATTGACAAATCTTTTCTACTTGATTGATTTATTTATTAGTCTTTATTTTCAATAAATTTGAATAGTTTATCATAAATTATTAAATGGAAAGCCGTATTAACGGTGCAATGGAAAAAAGCTTATGATTTTAAATAAATTTTTAGTAAACTAAAGTTTTTCCTAAAATTTATTACATATTACACTCTGTCAAGTAAGAGCGTGGCCGACTTTACCGACAGGTTATGAAAGATTTCGCTCTAATTTCTTCGCGAACCGATAGAGAAAAGCTTCGTCCTTGATGCATTGTCAACAAACATTCAGTTTTTATTGATCTTTTGAAAGAGAACCACGGTAAACACCATGAGTGCTAAATACGCGTCGCGTTACGAGGCGGTGTTCCTTTGCACCTACCCGAAAAATCCCAAAATGTTGCAATCAGTGGCTTCTAAAGATAAGAGAAAGTCAAAGGCATTTGTACAGAATTAGATACAACGATATAAAGTGGCTTAAATGGTGATGATTTACCAGAATGTGGCTCGATAGGAGGAGTGGACAAAAAAGATGAAAAAACCATAGTGAATCTGATTATGCGGAATCCTGCTGTAACACTGCGGTAAGGATAAGCAAAATTAATTGTAAAAGGTTTTCATAGATCCTCTAAATCTAATAGAACCCATTTCCTTACTAATGGCCTGATATGACGCAATGAAGACCTATCAATGAAGAAGCCTCTGTTAACTGAAAAAAATGTGACAAAACGGCTCGCTTGGGCGCATGAGAATATCGACAGAGATTTTGAAAATGTCAACTTTACTGATGAATGTTCTATATGGGCACGTTGTGGCCCCTGTCTCTCCCTGGTCAACTTCCACCAATAAGCTTGTTCAGTGAACCGAAAAATACGGAATAAATGTGAATCTTTGCGGATGCTTCTCAAAGCAGGGATTCGGCACTTTGTACCTCTTTACCTACAACCTAAATGGCGAGAAAATAATGAAAATCTACAAAAAGGCTTTATTGCCATCTGCCAAACGTTGGTTCATCAGCAAAAATGAAGATTGGATTCTGCAGGCGGACTATGATCCTAAACACCGTAATAAGCGCTGTAGTGAGTGGAAAGCTCAATCTGGCATCGTTACATTGAATTGGCCGTCGCAATCACCCGATGCAAACCCTATTGAAAATGTGTGACCATATATTAAACTGAAACCTCAAGGAAGATGTACACATATTTTGAAGCAGCTATCTTGCAAAATTCGTCGGATCTGGAGATCGTTGCCATTAGAATACGCTGTTAAATTAGTAGACAAAATGCCTCGCAGTTGCCAGGCAATTATCGACGCCGATGGTGACTGGACACACTATTAATCAAATAGCATCATTTTTTGGATGTGTACAATGTATTAATAAATAGTTTCACCAAATAATTTTTGTTATAAATTAACCCGACCACGCTCTTACTTGACAGAGTGTATAGTATCATATTAAATTCAATTAAAAGTTCCTGAAAATATAAAAACAAATCATTTTCAATAAGAAAAAAGACAATTTTATTTTCTTTTATTGATTTATTTAATAAATACTTTAAAGTTTTATAATTTTATAATTATAATAATTAAATATAATAATAATAGAATTCATAATAATAATCATGATAACGTACTTAATAAAAAAATGATAATAGTAAAGGCGGCGATTCGCGTCGTCTTGGGTTTGAGAAAGGGACATGAAACACATTCACATTTCATTTCACTTGACCTGTTCACATACATAATATTTATTTTGTTTGTGTATATATTTATAATTTTTGACGAGAATTTGGTCGCAAACTAAATGGTTTGGAAGGAAGTGGTGGGCGTCGAATGTAAACTAAAAGGAGGCCCTAGTTGGGGCGCGCAAAATGGGTCACCATCAGGACCCAACTCGCACCCTCCCGCTAAGAACAGAACAATATTTTAATTCATTTTCTTTTCTCTTGTAAATCGGATGATATTGATATGCTATATTATTTGTTATATGTACATTATGTATATTTTATTTACTATTTATTAATTCTCATTTTCCTTGTTTAAATTTGTTATATTATATAGTAGTTATATAATTACAAAACGAAAACCAATAACAGAGAAATGATAATAATATAATTATAATAATTTATTTTATGGAGTGACCACCCAATTTGCAGTTCACATCACATGCGCAGACTTGGGTTTTGACTTTTTTTTTGTAGCGTGATTTTTCTCCTTTTTATATAGATTCTCTTTATATGCTTTTTCTTTCTTGCAAATTTGCGACAATGCATGGCCGTCTCGGTTATTATTCACAACTAAATTTCTCCATTTCATTCACAACAAATCGATGTCTCTAGAAAGAACCAAAAAAAAAACAACTAAATCGTAATATATAATTTAATACGATGCCTAATCAAAACTATAATAATTCGATTAATTTAACACAAAATAATATTTTGTATGGGGGTGACTTTAAAGCCAATATTGCAAAAGTAACTGCATTCGAACTAGTTTTTTTGTTTTTTCATTCGATTGTGGAAAGAAGAACGAAAATTCGCGATTGGAATTTTTTGGAAAGTTTTTCTCAATTTTTGGTTATTCATATTTACCTATATTTTAGAATAATTACATGATAAAAAAAAAGTTTACTCCCAAATACATATAAGTCGTACTAATTAACTAATTTACACCCTTTATCAGAAAAATTTCTCTCATCAAAATTTTTAAAATATGCTATAGTAGGTTTTAATGTAGATTTTTGTGTATTGTGTTTGTTTTTTTTTTATATAAAAGAGTTGTTGATCTCCAAAATGTTTTTTTTTGTTTCTTTTCTTTTTTGAGGGGTTGGTTAGATTGCGATAAAAAGGTAATAAGAACTTGATTTGAGAGTGATTCAGTGTGAGAATGAAAATATTAACAAACACCCTTAAATCTCTTTGAAAAAGGTCTCCTCTTCTTTTACTCGTCTGTATTTGCATTTTGAAAAATTGTAATTGTTTTAAAATTTACCATTACGTATAATTTGGATATTTGTGGTCACTTAATCCTCGAGTAGAATTATTAGTTATACTATATTCATATTTCAATTTGCTGATGTATTAATCATCGAAAAATGGCAAAACGCTATAAATTCTGAATATAAGTGATGAATCGAAGTCGACTCAACTATTTGAACAAACAATACAATACAAAAAAAAAACAAACGGTTCAATAAATGCAAAATTAAAATCGTCTCATTTCAGTTTATACATGGCGATCCTGGCAAGTTTTAAAAGAGATTCATTCTCTTTTAATTTCCTTTTGATTGAATTCAAATGCAATATTTTTCCTATGGGAGAGACTTTCTCTCCTTAAATTAAGAATCGCATTTTATTTAAAGATTACTTGTTTTTTGCAAGGACATCGGTTCCTTTTGGTATTTGCATATTTTTAAGGTTTGCTTTAAAAATATTTTGGTTATGACTCAGATTCCCGCCCTTGGCTCTAACCTTATATAAAATGATCAATAAAGAGGTTCCTCCTCCTCCTCACTTTCACTAATTTATAATACACCCTATTACTCCCTATTAAATGCTTTTCCTTAGATAGATTTTTAATCTTATTCACTTCTAATGCTAACTTTATTTAATTAAAATTACTATTATTCAATAAATTCTCGATATGGATGGTGGTGGAATTAAAAGTCAATCCTTAAATTTAGGTTTAGCCTACATTTTTGTTGTTTGTTGTATTACAATTAATAATTAAATTTATGTATAAACTCTAACCTGTGTAATATTTACAACATGTCTCCGTCTCTGTTCTGTAATTTAAACCTCTTTGTTTTTTTTAAAATAGTTTTTTAAACATTTTTCATCATTATCATCGTCCTTTTTTGCAACACAGCTGAGATCTCTTTGACAGACTTGGATATTTGTTTTTTTAGTTTATATTTATTTATATATTTATAAAATTCTAGGAAGTCAATTTTTGTATTAAACATTTTTTGGTTTTATGCACATCATTTGATTGTAAATTGTCCTTAAAGAAGTTCTAAAGATCTTTGTGTGTATGTGTGTGTGTTTTAAACAACCCTTCACTTTGACTATTTTTATATTTATATAATTATTATTATTAAATAGTTTATAATTAATTATTATTTGATAAGGAAGAAAGTTTTTGCAAGTAGCAAAGTTAAACACAGTCTTTAGAGATGTTTCTTACACTTTTGTTTTTTTTTCAGATGACCATTTAATAAAACACAACTTTTAACACTGCTGCATTTAACATAACCTCAATGGTGTGATCAGAATATTATCACTATTATTGAACACTCAATTGCACTCGAAAGGGTTAATAATCCCATCGGTCCGATTCATCATCCACTTCCTTTTTTACAGGTGATAAACTCAGCGTTTTCTCGTCGTTTTGCACTGAACTCTTTCCATCTTCCAAGTCCTCCTCCTTGTCGGATATGCTCCCTTCTGGTTTCTCCAATTTGTTCTTGTTCTTCTCCTGCTCGGACACTTCCTGAGGCTCAATTCGAACGGGTTCGTCTTCGTTTTGATCAAAGTCCGAAGACTGTTGCATCACACAAACTCCATTTATAATTCTCTCCTCGGCCGATCCTGGTTTTCCGTCTCCTTTCTTCTCTGTAGTGTCCTGCCAGTCTGGGTTCACCCACTGTGGAGCTGCGGGCTTTCTTCTCGAAGATCTATTCAGGTTCGCAAGAGCTAGACCTCCAGCACCACTTCTGGCTAACTTTGAATCCGATTTCGCATCACTATCGTCCACGGACTCAGCATCGGACATATCTTGGCAATCTTGTTCATTGTCCGATTCGTCAAAGTCTCCATCATCTTCTCGCTTTAAAGAAAGGTCTAATCCGCTCATCTGCTCCTTGAAGGCGTTGCTCAGAGCCGCCAAATCTGACTCAGCAGCACCGGGCAAGAGACCTCTACTGATGAGAGCTGCCAAATTAGGATTAGCAGCAAAGTACGGATTGTAGGGCAGTTGCATTCCATTCAGACCCATTCGATCCTTCTGAAGCTCCATCAGCCTTTGATTCAGAAGAATTCTAAAGTGGACCGGATCAAAAGGCTGACTAGACTGATTGTCTCTAGTAGGCATTGATTCGCTTGGCATTCCGTGAGGCACCTGCTGTTTCAATCGCATCCTATGATTATGGAACCAATTGGTGATAGTCCTGGTGGTAAGGCCCAGCTCATTAGCCAGGAATTCGATAGTTCCAACATTTGGGTAGGGGTCCAGAGCAAATGCAAGTCGCAACGCCTCTTTTTGTTCCTCAGAAAAGAGAACCCTTTGCTTTTTGTTCGGGGGAGCTCCTCCTGAACCAACAGATGTTGGTCCTGGTGAGTTGCAATGGTAGAACTCTGATGTATCATTACTACTTGTGTCTGAGCTATTGTCTTGACCTCCCGGACCTGTAGACCTTCTCCTTTTACTAGCCTCTCTTCGCTCGTTCTTCAAAGCCTGTAGTCGATCTACATTGTTAGTATCCGTAAGCCAGAGTTGCATTCTGATAAAGGGCTCCCTTCCTTTGATGCTTAACATGTGCCATGGCTTTGGTTTCGACAACAATTCCGAAACAGAGCCCTGTGATAGTCCTAGAACAGCTTCTCCAAAGATCTTCTGGCCTATATTGTTGGCTAGAAGAGCTTCCTTGATTTTCGTCGTTATAACCTGAGTGTCCAAGTCTTGAGTCAAAGCGGCCATCTCGTAGACTGTGGGAGACATGTGCTGGTTTAATCCCCGCATGGCGTTTGAGGGGGTTTGAGACTGCTGTTGGGGAGAATTTACAGGTAGTGGGAACTGTTTCTTTTCCTGCGCTGCCATGGCAAGGGGGATGGCATGATGAGGTGGAAGTCCAGGTGGAGTCAACAGCATACCCTGAGGAGGTCCTTGCTGTTGTTGATTTGTTGGAGAGGACAACTGCTGCTGCTGTTGTTGTTGCATTTGCTGAAGAGCCTGCTGTTGCTGTTCTTGGATCTTGGTGATTTGGTCGGTGATTATTTTACTCATCGGTGGCATTGCTTTGGAGACCATCATGCTGGGCGGAATCTGGCCTGCACCGCTGTAGTTTCCAGTGCGCATCAGCTTCTCTGGAGCTATTTTGTATTGGCTGGCAACTAGTTTATGGACTGCGTTATCATCTTCTAAGAACATCTTCATTCGAATGAAGGGTTCTCGGCCCTTTTGGGTCAGCATATGCCAGGGTTTGGGTCTGGCTAATAGGTCACTAACAGATCCTTGACTTAGACCTAAGACTGACTCTCCAAATAATCTTTGACTAATGGAGTATTGAGATAGGGCTTCCTTAACCCTTCGAACAATATCTTCAGTGTTGAGATTGTTGAACATATCAAACTGTTGTTGAGTGATGGGCGGAAGGACAGCCTTCAGAGGACGCTGCGGAGTTGAGTGGTGGGGCGTTACAGGAGGCTGAGTAATGAGACTATTTGTAATCGAAGCCATTCTTTGCAAAGGACTGGCTGCTGACGAAAAGTCATCAGTTGGCGTGATGGCAGGTGGCAAGATCGTGTTGCTCAGGGGACTTGGAGCAGAGGATGTTGTTGTTGGCGTAGAACCGGGCTCTGGTTTTGGTCTAACCAAGCTAAAAGCACTGCCCGAATGACGATTGCTTTCCGTTTCGTCCTTTTCACTTTCAGATTGTTGACCATTGGTTTTGAACATCTTCTCTTTGGGTACTGAAAGGTCCTGAGCTCCATTCAAGGCATGCTGCTGCAGGGCCAATATGTTGGACAAACTCGACAGATTGCTGCTCGTGATCGCTGATCCGTCCTCGTTGGCGTTCTGCTGTTGTTGTTGCAACTTCAAGAGTTCTCTTTGGTAGGCCTCGAAGGTCAATCGAATGTTCTCGTCCTGGATTGGTGGCATGCCACCGCTGAAGAAGTGTGGGAAAAGGAGACTATTTCAGTGTAAATATTTGATAGTTCTATTATTATCACAAAGACAAGGATGGGTTTATAAAAATGATTTTGATTAATTATTTCTGAAATTCAAATTTATAAACCCATCCTCGTCGAAAGCTTGAAAAATATAATCCACTTACTTTGGAAATGATTCTCGGGACGAGATAATCTTGGACAGTTCCTCTTGATAAATTCGGGCCACTTTTTCTTGAGGGATATCGTCATTTTCGTACTTTTTCAGTCGTCGACTTTGCGAGTTGTCCTTGGAAAATGGCGAGGTGCAGTTATTGCTCGGGGACTTGGACAGGAGATTGTCATTGCTCTGAGAATCCTCGTTGAGCAGGGACCGGAATTGCTGTTGTTGTTGCTGCTGCTGCTGTTGAACGTTGTCATTTGACGCGGTTCCCGGGTATCCAGGCAAGCTATCTTTTCCTAGAAAGTGGGGAAGAGGAAGGTTAATATCTTGGGTTCAATCGTAAAGAAAATTCTTGATTTTTACTACTCACTTCGGAATTCCATCGGGAAGGGCGAGGGCAGGTCAGAGCCACTGTATCCGTCGGGGCCTCCTTGTTGCACTGCAATTAGAAAAAAGCCATATAGTATTGTGGCAATTATTCGATTTAACATTTCGATTTCGTGCAATTATTCTTGGCACAGGCAAATAAATGGGCATGGACTTTCTGATTAAATCGATTAAACATGGGTGAATAATAATTTTCAGGAGGCATATTCTATTTCCATTCTGGGTAATGGCAACAATAAATTAAAACCGAATTATTTCCGAATATATATATTTTTAATTGATTTGTTGTTTTTTGCCCGTGTGTTCGATTGAAGTTTTATGTTAATTTCACGACCTGTTTTTGCTTCTTATGGGGAACGCAGAACATAAACGTATTTGATAATGATTTATTAATAAGTGAATATTATTTTATATTTTGGGGAGAATTCGGCGGCATTAATAAGAACATTAACGCGATAATATGAGCTGAATAATTGGTGGGAATGGGGGGGAGAAATAAGTTCACCCCCTTAAGCAGCAGAAGAGGAACGACGACAACGACCCATTCGCTTATAATACGAAAATTATCGAAATCGTTTCGATAAATTACTGTTCTCTGTTGCAAATAACAACAATAAATTGCCAACATAAAAGCACAGAAATTGCCACTGACTCATAAATTCATCGGCTATAATAATAAACATCATCATCTACAATCAATCGTTTTATCCATCCATCCATTCCTGGTTGTCGTACTTCTTGATCAACACCCCACCCCGACTCCCCCCTTTCAAACAAAATACCACCTTTGCGAAAGTTTAGAAGGAGGAATTAAGCCCAATATAAAAACAACAACAATAAATAAGTACGACGTCTTTGTAGCCTGGCACTCGACGCTCGTTCTGTGTTGTTAAATGCATAATTAGGGATGGTTTAGCGATGGCCAAAGGAAAGGAGCTACAGTGTTCAGGTGAACACAGATTATACATTCAATGCAAATCGCTTTTCTTACACGCAATCATCGCCTTTATTAGCATCGGAATTTATAATTTTTAAACCCCCTAAACCAGCCACCGGATTTCAATATGGAAAATCAATGAAAAAAATTTCGATTTTATTTAAATTGGGTTCGAGTGTATTTTTTAAATTAGAAAAAAATATAAGAACGTGAATATTTAAAAAAAAATCTCTTCCATTTACCCATGAATTGAAGAGATCCCCAACTTTCCGAACGCGCCTTCACATTTCCTTCCACTATTTTGTCATTGAATTATTTTATTGTCGAGTTGTTGAGTCAAAATTTGCTACTTTTGTGGATAATTGAATTTTTCAACCTTATTACGTTCAATTTATTAGGATAAAAGTAAGGAAAAAGTTGAATGGGGTGTGTGTTTTCGATGGGGTGGTGGTTGAAAGAAAGTTTACATATAACGCAATTAGAAAATGGCAAACTTTGGATTCACGTAACTATAGAAAACATACATTAAAGCACACTGCCTTGAGGCTAAACATGGGGTATAGATAAATAAAATGCACTCATCCATCTGTCCTTTTAGATTTTGGGGTGATTTTTTCGCTGGGTTTGTTTGTTGTTGGTGGAAAACACCAAATTGGGGCAGGTCATATAAACAAGGGCCAAAAATAAATTTGCGGCAAACATGCAATTTGCAAATTCAATAGACACAATTTTAATTGACTTGAGGTGAGTGATTAATTTGGAATTAAATTACAGTTTATTTTGAGATTTGAACTGAAGAAAAAACAAAAAATAATAAGAATTGATTTGTTTTGTTTTATATTGTTTTCTTATAAGATGAAGACGATGATGGCACAAAGTGCAACCTTTTTGCTGCACATCCAAGAGAGGTTTATTGTGTAATTATTTACAATAAATCGATTTAATCAATCAACAATAAAATCGGATTCTAAGAAGCAGCCCGCCAGCGTTTATGAGGGTCGATTTAAATGATTATTTTCTATAATAAAATTGTGTGTGTGTGTTGTGATTTTGCGAATGTGATGTGATTCAGCACTCTCGATATCTCGTGTGTCGTCTTGGCCGTTAATTTATTTATGAAACACTGGCAGCAGCAGCAGCAAAGTACAATAAATACAACAATAATCAATCTGGCTGCCAAAGAATTTTTGCACAAAGCGGTGCAGCGATCTCTTCAAAGCGCGCGCGAAATGATGATGCTGGGGACCAATTTGCATAATCGAAATAAAGACCGAATCGAAGATAATCAGCTACTGTGTCTCTCCCGTTTCAATTGCCATAAATTTTTGCTCTGTGCTCTGTTGAGAGCGTAAAAATAGACAGATTTTGTATTGTACAATTCAACACAAAACACACAGTTATTTCGGGCCCGATCTGCGTTAATTAAAATTTAATTAAATATCGAGTGTGTAGAACAGCAAACTTTGTGCTCAGTAACAATCCCGGTTCAAGCAAATCATTCAATTCATCTGACCCCCATTGAACCCCAACTCTATTAATCCTTCTCTCTGGGGCAGGTGACGAGAGTCAGTCTCTTCACTTGGCACTAGACAGTCAAGTCAAAGCAACTATTTTCGATGCCAAATAATTGATCTTTGTTCATCTCCTCAATTAAAGAACATTCAATAAGAATGATTGCCAAATGATTTTATTGCAAATTTTATTGTGATAATTAGAAAAGGATTTTCATTAGAACAACTAGTTTTAAAGCCAAATTATGATTATTTTGCAAAATTTCAAAAAATTCCAATTATTATTTGCTTAAAGAACATTTAAAGGTGACTTCAATTACTAGAACTCGTATAATTAGAATGTCCATCATAATCATTAAAACCACTGAGAGAAAATCGTGTCAGAGTTCATGCTCTGGATTGACCTAAGGTCACTCCCTTTCACCACTCACCCCGCCTCCGTAGTAAATGGTCTAGGTAAATAAACACTTAACAAGATTTATTACTTAATTAAGATATTCCCAAATTTCCAATACCTGATGTGGATCTGTGTCATAATCGGACCGATTGACCTTTTCTGACTTGCAGTGCTCAATAAAATGGTAAAAGGAGTGGCCATAAAACTTTGGTCCTTCGACCAGAATCGAGTGAAAGTCGACCGAGGGAAGACTTACATCGAATGGGGTGAGTGAGGGTGGCAGGAGTCGAGTAGTTCTTGTGCTCCGGATTAGGAATTATTATAAATTGTTTGGGACGGAGACGGGTCAAATGTGTTGAACTTTCCGGAAGTAATAGTTCATTTTAGGAGTTTTGCCCATTGTAAAACTGTGCTCTTTGGTTGTAATAATTGCTCAATTTATTGCCACTGCATTAGATAAATTTAGTGGAATTTCCAAAAAAATAGGAAAGAAACTTACCTTTCTTTGGAATGAGTGACTTGAGTAGCATAACTGCATTGTCGTCGCAGCCCCAGGCATGCATCTTTCGGTAGCTATCCCTACCCTTTTCCGTAAGTTTGTCCCAGGGTTTGGGCTTGGACAGCAGCTCGGAGACGGTGCCTTGGGACAGCCCCAGGACGTATTTGGCAAAGAGACGTTGTCCAATGTTGTGGACTGAAAGGAGTTCGCGAACCCTTCGAGAAATGTGCAAAGTATCCAAGTTTTGATTCGCATATTTGTCCATGTTGTATCGGAGCATTTCCTGGAGCTTAGCCTCCATGGGGTCTCCTTTGGGGATTAGGGAGTCTCCCAGACGGCTGACCATGGATCCAGGGGGAAGTTGGAGGTCCTCGGCGAACCGGAATTGGCGGTCGGGGAATTGGAATGGCAGCCCGTGGAGCAGAGGATGGCTAGGCGTTCGGTCGGGAACTCCGCTCGAATTGTTCGACGCTAAAGATGGTGGGTAGTGGAGGTTGTTCTCGTCCAAAGTTGGAGTACTTCGCATGTGCTTATTATTGTTGTTAATGCTGCTGTTCAAACCCTCGTTGTAGTGATGAGAGTCGTGGAAATTGGGTGAACTAGACGGAGAGGACCTAGAATTTTCGTTGGCGTTGTCGCTCTTCTCCTCATCCAATCGATTGGTCCGGGCAGTGTTCATCTCGTTGGCCATCAACTGGCTGTTGTTCGGTCCATCTGCGAAACACGATTTGTTGTTATCATTGGCAAGTGTCTTTTGGTTTTGCAAATGGCGAGAGTAGGGGTAAAACGATGCATTGGCTTTGTATTGGGTCAGAGGCAATCGCCCCGAGAGCCAATTGCACGCAATCTCCTCGCCCAGGAAGGACCCAAAAGCGTTCACGTTCTCAAAGGTCGACAACTGCTGTAGGGGGTGGAGTTTTTTACTTTTTAAATCAACCCCCAGGCCTTTGTCCTTGCGTTGATTCAGGACCAGGCTCTCATTGGGTGAAACACTTTTGGAGGTCGCTTCTTTTAAAGGATTGACTTTCTGTTGTTGTTGTTGTGGTGGGGGAGGAGTTGGTGACTCTAACCCCCTGTTGGGAATGTGAGCTTGTCCGTCATCCGGTTCCGAAGACCGTTTCTGAATAGCTGGTTTTGGTAATCCTGGAAATTTCAGGATTAGCATTGTACAAGCATTTCTTAACTACTTTTTGAAGGGAACTTGATAAATGAAATCATATAAAGGAGAGAGTCCCGGTCAAACTCACAAACCCAACAGAAAGGGTAGTATTAAATAATATTTTAGGAAGAGTCCTTTGAAAAGGATTACGAATTGAGATAGAAAGAGTTTCAAATTTTGGAAATAACATAAAAATGTCAAAATGATTCAATAGAGCAATTTGCAGAAAAGTTCTTCTTACCGTCCGAATGCAGACTCTTGAGTTCTTCGGAATGGGAACCAGCGTCCGTGTGATCAGTCGTCCCTTCGTGGCTAAATCGCTCCCGATCAGCCGATTTTAATGAACTGCAAATTAAAGTCCAATTACTGTTAGCACATTCCCTCTTGATTATTATAGCCCATAAACATGTTGATTTTAAAAGCTGATTCTGACCGACTCACCTGTTGCTGTGCGACGTCGGCTTGTCTTTTTTCCCATTCTCCAGATCGGCCAATTTGTCGATTTTCGCCTCCAATCGCGCAATGTGGACGCGTTTCGATTCTAAGCAGTCTTCCAGTTTCTGTATTTGGATCGCATGAGACTCCTGCAAGGCTAATATTGCGCTACTTAATCTCGATATCTCCTCAACCAAAATGGAAATCTGGAAAGAATAAGAATTTCAGTTAATTTACCCACAGTTTTAATGACAATTTAATATTTAAATGTGACAATATTTGGATAAAAAATTGACGATAATAAATCTTGAAACCATTAAGGGCTGGTTTATGCATTATCGAGTCCTCCCACCGGAAGGACGAGCACTTTTGCGCTCTTCTACTTTCTCTCTCTCTCTCTCTCGTTAAATTCACGACCGAATCCTTCCTCCTCTTGAGCATTCTCACAGTCGTCATAATCGCCGTAGTCTCGTGCGAGATAAAAAATTAAAACTTGTAATTTAATTCGAGACATTTTAATAAAAATTAAAATAATAAAAAAAAAATCGTATATGAGAATTCGCATACATTAAAAGTATGATGTATAACATTCCCTCTTACTAATTCATAAAACACCCCCTGGAGACCGTTTTAATGCGACAGTCGATTTTTTTATCGTCATTAATCCAGGACTCTTTCTGTCCCCGCGCTCCTTGTCTGCCCTCGCCCGCCTCGGCAGGCACCATTGGAACATACAAATTTACTCAGCGACGAGATAAAGGCTTACTTCATCATAAATATCACGGCTAAGGACTCATCCTTTTCGGGCGTTTTCCGCCGCTTCTCCCCATTATTTTAAAATTTATACTCACTCACATCTCTCTCTCTCTTTCTATTGTATTCTGATTTTAAAAAAAAGGAGTGCAGATACGATTTCTGGGTGGACCAGTCTACATTTATTAATACGGTCCAGTTATTATTTATTGGGCTGGTTTCCTGTGTCACCGATCCCAGGCAACGCCGGCTCCTAGAGATGACGCCGAAGGAGTGTAATGGTGGGGGTAATGAAAACCCTGCCAAAACCACTTCAATGGAAATTATCAGCAATTTCTCATATCGTCATCAGAATTTTAATGTACGTGAATCCTTTTTTGCCTCCACCAAATCTGGTGTCCTTCTCCACGGAGACACCAGCTCGTATTTATTTGTAGCTGTCAAGTGTACGGATTGTACTCATTTTAAATATTGGAATGTTGCAGTGCAAAAGGTAAGTCAAAATAATTTCAATCTAAATATTAAAATAAATATCCAAAAATTAATTTCAAATTAACCTCTAAATTTGATATATAATTACATTTATCTAATAGTGTTTATTTATGCAGGGCCGTGTTTCTATAAGCTCATGACCAATTTCCACTTTCGATTGGCGAAGATTCCAATTGGAAACGGTAACGGCTTTCATTAATAACGACGCTATATTTGACGTTTCATTTTTATCCAAAAAATAATTCGATTGATTTTGTTAATTTTAAGATATACATCAAGGTTTTCAATTTAAAATGCACAATAGAATGATCAAGTAAAGTGTATAGAAGTGAATTATCGTGCGGAAATTGTGTTTCGCTGAAGAAAAACAAGAAAATTGTGAAAATTCAAATTATTGAAAAATGTTTCAGTTTTATGTAAATTACGTAAAAAATAAAGATATTGTTTTATATAAATTGAAGTTATAAGTGTATTAATCATGTTGATGTGTTAATAATTTATTTTCAGGTGACAAAACGTGGTTTTTAAAATTTGATTTACTGGGGCCATTTATATTTTACCTCATATTTAATTAATTACTTAGTTTTTCTATGTGAAATTATTAGGAATGTGTTCTAACTATATCCATTCTTCGTTTGTATTACCAAAAGTAAAATAATATAGCGATAAAATAAAAATATTATCGAAAAAATCTGAAATACGAATTGATGGTGGTTGCACTAATGGAGATGTTTTTCAATGTAAAACCGTTCGCCATGCGAACGTGGAAATTCACCGTGAGCTTATAGAAACACGGCCCAGAAAGGAAATGTTTTAATGTGTTTAATAATGCTTATTGACAATGCTTTATACAAAACTATGGATTTTTTATTAGATATTTATTTTACATATAAATAAAATAGATAATTTAAAGACAATGCTTCAGTTATAAAGTATGAAATTCACTAAAACCATTTCACTGCAGGAATCCAACTTTAGGAACATGAAATGGAATAATAACCAGTCAAATCTTTTGAATCTGCTGGATAGATTCGGTGTAATAATAATTATTAATATTAAAGGGAAGGATATCTCGAGCTGAGCCACTCAGTCGATCAGACGGACGGGGGTTCGAAATGCGAGTTGGCAGGACAGTGTAGCAACGCGGGGTGCCACCATCCACCA
The DNA here is from genome assembly GCA_001014945.1 of Clogmia albipunctata. NCBI lineage: Eukaryota > Metazoa > Arthropoda > Insecta > Diptera > Psychodidae > Clogmia > Clogmia albipunctata. The sequence goes on from JXOV01002362.1 coordinate 18,731, forward strand.
CCGGAGCCGGGGAGGAATGAGATTTAAAAAGGATTTCTGTATGCCGAACAGAGGAGTCATATTAAAAGCGCACAAATAAATAATTTCAACCATAATTTTTTGCCAATTTCGATATGACAAACGAATAGATAATTTTTTGTCGGCTTCTTCTTTTCATACTTTTCTACATATTTATGTTTTCAATAATAATAATAATAATAGCAGAAATAAAATGCTCCTCTAGGATAGAAAACAATGTCGGTACATTAATAACAATTTTTCCAGTTGTCCTCCCTCGCCTTTTTGTTGTTAAAAGGACGAGAGTATGTTGTAGAAGAAGAAGGAGACACCAATTCTGGGGAAAGGGTGGTGAATTAAAAGTGCTGGTTTTATCTGACAGTCGCCACGAATTAATCGGAGAAAAATTTTAATGCTTTCAACTCTCTAGCTCTCCCTGTGATATGTGAGTATATTTCTGATGGATTTAATGACTAAAGTAGAAAATTAATCCATTTCGGATGCGAAGGTGGAAACACGATGGGGTGGTGTTTTTCTGCTGGAATTCCGCACACAAAAATTGCACAAGGGGGTGGTTGAAGAGATTCTCTTCTCGGTTTGTGACGAGCGAGAGAGAGCGAAAAAAGGGTATTTCAATTGGTTTCGGATTGAGATACTTTAAAAGTCGATTGCAGAAAATGCGAAATATTTCAATGGCATCTAAATCTGATACTCATCTTCATTGATGGATGATTTTGGTCTTTGTTTTTTTCGGCGGTTGGATTTTTTTTGTGTTGTGTTCAACTCAATGCCCTCCACCTCATTTTACGTAATCCCACACACTTGGCTATATTATATTGTTGAAGGCAAACTGATGGAAATTGCCTGGGCAATTAATTAATATAAAGTATGTTTACCAATTGATAAACTGAAACTTATTAAGCTCCACAATTTATAGCATTATTTCAAATAGAAATATATTCCAAAAGAGAAGTACAAAAAACAGATGTTGATTCAAGAGTTAATTTGCTGTGGAGATAAATTGTCCAAACGAGTATGTAACTGTGATTGTATGACTGACTTCAATTTGACAAGAGTCCATAAAATGGGGACAAACAAATGCCCTAAAATTCGTGTTCAATGCAGATATTGTAAATATTAAAATTAATGATAATTAAACAATTCGTTCTGTTGTGTTCTGTTCCTCCTCCTCCTCCTAGAGAACAGAGAATGAGATACAGATTTATGGTTCCTCCACCTGAAATTATATTTCGTGGAGACTGATAACGGCTGGCCCGATAATTGGCTGGTAACATGCCAGATCTCTCCTCTATAAGGCACCTTATCAAAAATATGGCGATGCTGATAACGATCACTCATTTTGTCATATTGCTCTGGTGTTTTTTCAAATAATGGGAGAGCAGTAATAATCACGATATTGCTCAAAATATTGTTTATAACACGGGTAATTTATGGCCAAATTAAGGTACGCGATCGCAATGCTACTTCAGCTGAACAAGATCACGTTGCAGAGATTTGTTTTTTCTAGTTTTATTACCTGACAATTTTAGTCTAAGAACGAGTCACTTGATTTGATTATCACCGCGTTATCAGTTGAAAATCAAGATACTTTTTGGGAGGAATTGGAGTGTCATTTTGAAGGACAACAAACGTGGCTGAGAAATCCCCATCATATATTTTATATGATTTAGTTTTTATTTTTAATCATACAATGGAGAAAATGACTAATAAGCCCCCGTTCTAGTTCCTCTTCTATATTTTTCTGCCTCTTTGTTATCGTATGTTTAATGAACCAATTCTGGTTTGATTTCAAATTCAATGAGATAATCCTTCTTAATTTAGCCAGGCAGTGCCAGCCAGCCAATTGGACAGAGATATCGCAATGGACAGATACGCTTTTCTGGGTTATTATTTAAATTAATTGATAATTGATCTCCATTACTCGAACTGAAATCTCCAATTTGAACTTCCAATTTGAATTCAATTTCAATTGGAGCATCCGGCTTTGCGACAACATCACTCCATCCATCTCTTTATGCCGACATACACACACACACACTGATTGCTGCTGCTGACTATCCAATTTATTGATAATAAACTGTCCAACCAATTTAGCTCCAAACAAGTAAACATATGATCAGTAAATGATGATTTCGCCTGATTAGATTTTAGTGTGCAGATTCCAGCCCAATTCCAGAGCTCATACACTCGGCCACTGCTATGTGTTTAGTTAATAGCCAGGCAGCCTGGCCCGAGACCCGTCCGTCCAGACTCGAATAAGGCAATCAATTTCAATATTTTGTCTATTTCTTATTCGGATAAATTGAATAAATTCTAATTCAATTCAATTAGCTCAGGAAGCTAGATATGCCTATGTGTTTGCCAGGCTGTGTGTCACAGAGGATGATCCCCCATTCCCCCCTCTCCATCACACAGCTAATCCCTCTCTAATTTAGCCCATATTATCTGGAACTATTTATCTGTAAATGACGTTGTGATTCTCAATTGCAAGAGACGTCGTGCAGAGAGGACAGAGACGAGGAGGAGAGAGCACAACATTTTCCCACATTTCAGGCTTTTCGTGTTTTTTCCATCAGATATTCTTTTTTTTCTCAAAAACAAATACTCGGATGACATGAAATGTATTTTTAATTTATTTATTGCCTCCGCCCCCTCTGGAAATGGATTTAAAATTACACGAATATTCGATAATAACTCTTTTCCGATTTGGAACCGGATAAATCAATAAGATTTTTGGAAAATAGGATAACGACTATTAATTATTAATCGAATTTGTTTCATCAAAATCCTATTACCACTGGAGACACCTGGTGAAGGTGGAAAACTGATTGATTTTAAAGACTTTTAATTGATTATTCTAATTTTTTAACAGTTCATTTCAAAATAATCTTTGACCACATTTAAAATCTCCTAATAAAAACACTACTCAAATGAGATTAAATTGCTAATCAAAATCAGAAACTCGTGTTTAGATTTGAATAATTTAAAGATAACGATTTTATATTTTCTTCTGAAAATTCTGAATATATTTAACACTAGTAGAGTCTTGTTAATTTGGAAATAAAATGTCATAAGATTAATTTGTACATTATTGTTCAAATCAGTTTTTAATCTTCCAACTAATAATGATTAATATTGAGGACATGATAAAATGGTTTTGCAATTAAATGGCAATGTTTCAATTTCCCATAAACTTTGAATATTGCAATATAATAAGAGTCTGCACATTGTCATATTTTTCATATATATAGTTATATTGCAAAATGGAAACGAGGGAGAAGGGGGTTGGGTTGCAGAAAAACGACGTCAACGACGACAAAAAGTCGACGCATGGTTTGACTTCTTTGACTTTTTGTGTGACGAGTAATTTATGCTCGTTGAACTTCGAAAGTAATTACTTTCATCATTAATAATGATGGAAACATGATGTGGAATTGACAATGGTTTTGGAATATATATGGCTGGAAAATGGGTACAAAAGTACGAAATTGTAGTTGCTGTGGCCCATCATCTTGTAACAGTTGAGTTAATTTTATGATTATTAATAAGTTGGATATTATTCTACATGATCATGTAGAGAGCTTTCGTAATAATAATTTCATATGATTTCCGAAAAATTAAATTACCCCGAAACATACACACACAAAAAATTAATACAGTCGATTGTTTGTCGCTATCGAATTATATGTATTTTTGTCAAGTGTAATTATGCCCCCTCTCAAATTGGAATTGTTCAACAATGCAAATTATAGACCGATTTCTGGAATGTTGTGAATCGATTCGATAGTTTTGACATTCTGTTTCCTCATAAATGTGCCATTATCATTCATTATAATTAAATTTATTGGGGCCTCAAATTCAATTGAATGATATGGTGCGTGTTATTTATTTAATGATTGTTTATTCACATACATTCTATATACATATGTACAGCAGACATTTGTGTCAGAAATCCACTTTTTGCGGACAACACAAAACAGGTTGTTTTTTATTTAATCACTTCCGGTGGAGGAGTCTTGAATTATTTTTGATTTTATATTCCAACCGACCAACAAACTCAAAAAAAAACAATACAAAACTTCCAATCGCATTGACGAAAAATAATTGCCATCAAACAAGGCGAAAAATAATACCAAAAAATGACGAAATTACCAATGACTTGAACAGTAATTTTGTCGTCATTATATATTTTCCACCTCAAAAAAAAAGGCCAATGTTTTGTCATCTTGATCATCAGAAATCAGTTGAATCGAACGCGACAATTGGGCTACAAAGGTAGCGGCAATAATTGGCCGATTCTAAGCAGGTCGTTCTGGATCGTCGACTTACCCAAACCGTGCAGCACCAGCAAGTCTTTCAGCCCCCTTCAGTCACAAGACACACACACACCTTTTACAAATGTGATTATCCGGAAATTTACCACAAAACACACACCGAATAGGAAAACTAAAACAGAGAAACGCACTAAAATTTGGTTACCCTATAAAATATACTTTCTTTTCTCTTGTAAAATTAGAAAATCCAAAAAATTATTATCGGCTATTAACTTGTATTTCGAACCGTCTAACCAGCTAGCAGATCACTTATCGGATGATGCCAATTATTTCAGAGTTCGCTTCCGAAACCCAGAAATTAAATTCTCTCGATTTCGATTAATCAAAATCCAGATTACAGACACGCAACGACACAACTTTAATCGAATCCTAAGCGAAATATATAGAATTATTCTAATTGTTATCAATGTCAAATTTATGTTACGGCCAATATCAATTCATTCGAACTGTACGCGCTTAACCCTTTGCGGGATTATCTGTGACTTAAGTGAAGAGGTTGAATTATTAAATTTTAAATATTTGTTGGTGGTTGGCGCAGAACGCACTAGAGAATTATGGCCTTTATTCACATATAAAATATTCGAATAAGTTCATTGTCCAGACGCACGAAAACGTGGAATTAGGTGTCATTGGTGGACAGCCATACGCCCATCCACGTAATTCGCTCTAGCTTTCCCTGCCCAACATTATTTCTGACTCCAATTTATTGCTATCGATATAGATATTTCTTTAAATAATTTGAAGAGAGTTTGGATGCGAAAGGATGAAAGTGTTATTAGACCTGCCTCTCAATATCGCACACGAGGGCAGTACAGGTCTGGACAGTGTTTAGGAGAGGTTTTATATTAGAATTGCTCAAGACGAATTTTTAATATTGCGTTTCATAAGATACATACTTAAACACGGTAATTAATAGATACAAAGTTCGAGTACAAATGAAAACATAAATTTATATTTGTTTATGTTATACCACATTAATAATTACATTTATAGAATATTATGCAATTTTTAGTTCATGTTTTAAAATTAAATGATTAAATTGATTGATAATAATATTTTAATAAAATCAATGCAACGTGCTTTCGGATCTATCTAGTATTAACGCATTATCGCAATTTGCATTTTTTTGGCTTGGTTGGCCCAAAGTTTGACGAGTTAATTTAATTTGAATGAGCACACATGTTATTAAATGAGCGACTAGAAAACGCAAATACATTAACATGGGATCACGAGCCAATAAATACATCATTTATTGATAACCCAAAATCTAACTAATCACGTATTCGATTTTTTATGAGAATCAGGAAAAAAAGCCAGACTTTGACGAGCATAAAAACGGGGCGGCGATGATAGACAGCGAAATCAGTAGATCAGCAAATGTGGGCTAAAAATAAGTATAATTACGAGAATCTATATAGTATTAAAATAATAATTAGCCAAATAATATGATGCGGTAAATTTTGATGGTTGTTTAGCTTCTTCTTTGGTTTTATTTCTCGCTGCCGATCAGATAAAATGCGAGATCCATTGATCAGTTTTAGCGCGTTTGTATAACTGAATTAACAATTCAACCAACCAACGAAGAGTGGATCGAATATAGAGAGATCAAATTCACGTTTTGTTGGGCTTTTGAATAATATTTGGACTCCCTTCTTTGTTTTAATTTAATAATAAATTGGACAAAAGTGATGCAACGCTGATCATGACATGGATTTTGGATGGATGATGATCGTGATCGCTGATGCTGGTCGAGGGGGACAGGAAATTTCAATTCCGAAAAAATTAAATACCATTTGAATATAAGTAGTGTATTTAATTAGAAAACAACAAGATCCAAAATCTATTAATTGGAATTAATAAATGAATAAAAAGTACTTAATTAGGGAACTTCTGTCAGAATTGCGATCAATACACGATCTTCGTGCGATGGTTTTCTTTTCGGCTTATTTGCTCGGTTCTTTTTCTGCTTGTTCGGCTTTGAGAAGACCCCCAAATTGAAGACTTCCATTTAATTATATTATAACTATTCGTGTGTATCTCTTAATTTGATGAACCCAAATGAACGAAAATATTGAGGAGGGAAAACGTTTTTCGGCTGATCGATGTGTAAGAAGTAGAGTTTTTCTTCTCATCTCCGTATGAGTATTCAAAAATACCCGCATTTAGAAATAATCATGTGTAATAAATAAATGTATAGACAGCTGCAATAATTATTTATTGTTTAAATTGCTTTCCAACATAAAAATAAAACCCGCTCAACATTTGTGTATGGCAGAGTAGAAAGAGATGTGTTCAACTTGAAAATGTTAAGTTTTTAATTTTATTTGTTTTAGCCGGAGGTTTTCTCTTATAAAATTCGGCCCCTAGAGGTGAACATTGGAGTGCATTCTCATTGTACTTAACAGAATTGCTTGTCAAGTTGCTTGTAACGTTTCTTCTTAGTTTTTTTTATTATTTCGGGCAGCTCACACGTTCCGAGCCCGGCTTAAAGCGTCAGAAAAGGCATTAACACGTGGAAATTGCGCGGTGCTCAGGTCACTCTATTAGGACCACAACATCTACCTGTTCAACACCATTTTCGTGCAAATTAACCATACACACACATGCTTTGTTCAATTGGCTTAATTACACTGTTTGCTCTCCGGTGAAACTCTTTACAGCAAATAACACTGTTAAAGTGCCAAGTTTATGACTCAACTTGAACATATGCAATGAGCTTCAAGTGCTAAATACATAATTGGCCCAGGTAAATATTACTACTAAATTAGCTATAATTCGGTTTTTTAATCACTCTATTAAAATATGGATTCTATTTAATAAATTAATTATGAAGACTTCATTTGTTGCAAATTTATTGCAAGTATTTTTAAAAAGTACTTTAAAATCATAATAATTTTAATAATCTAATATTTAGTAATGGTTTTTGATTATTTATAAAAGCAGTTTAGATATAATGTAACAAACCGACATCTACAGTAATGCACATTTTATTGAGAACAATTCATGGAGTCGAAATTGCAATTGGTGGCACGGTAAATTAGCTGAAAGAATCCATATGCTCCATTTTAATGTTCCGTGTTTTTCGTTGGCAATTTGGATAAGCACAGAGAGCATATACAAAACGGCAATGCGCTTGCTTTTGGCTCATTAGTTTTGGCGAACGAACTTTGCAAAATGGTGCAATAATAATCTCTCATTCGGTAGGAGGAGGAGGACTATTAATCGGTCATTAATATCAGCGATAACAATATCCGGTGATGGTGATGATCGTTACAATAATCATCAGTAAATATTATCTGGCAATACGTTCAATACTCAGTGTGAGAGAAAGCCATTAGACTTGGGAAATATTCATGAGCATAAAAACCGCCCTTGCCGATTATTTTGCACGACTCTTAAGGGGGGTGGTGGTGGGTTTTGAAAAGTGGAATACGAAGATGAGGAGCAGATATGGAAGAAGAACAAGACCAAGGAACAACACCACCAATCCATATTGTACCAATAATAATTTTTTAATCATACTACTCTTTGGCAATTCCCAGTCTTTAAACATATTTTGCTTTGTAATGGATTCATTTCATCTCATCCCTTTAGCTAATGGCTGCTGGGCTGAATGGCAGTGGTGGTGGCTGGCAGTAAACGCAAATGGGAAATTATATTCCGCATTTATATAAAGATGGAAAAAATTCCTTTTCAATATTCTCCACAATAAATTCGCGAGAAAAATTGAAATAAATTTCATCATTATTTCTCCTCTTCTTCTTGGTTTTTTCCCTTCTCTGGCAAGGCGCAGAGAAAGAATTTTAGCTGCTGTTGTTTCCAAGTGCACAATTCGCGAATTGAAAACAAACAGTGGAAAAAATACCAGCAAATATTAAAATTAATAATAATACTGTATCATCATTGTGTCATGCAGAAGAGAGCATTAAATGGGGCGCAAAACCACCCCAAACCATTTCGCTCCTTCGCTCCTCGAAATATTGTAATTTGTATAGTACGAGACGCATACAAAATACATACATATATCTATGCATTTTTAATTTGTTGTTGAATCATAAATAAACATATCCTTCAATAAGGTATAAATGGGATTGCGCGCCACCCGAAAACAAAACAACAACGCGGCAAAAAATGGCAAATACACAAAAACAAAAAGAAATATTGACGCCGCGCGCTGCGAAACGAAGAAAGATTGAATTATTGCCAGGATAAGGGTGGCTTAATTAAATGCCATCTTCATTCCAGTATTTCTTTTTGTTAATTTTATTTTATGCGGCCAAAGAGGATGTGTGTTTGCGAATTTTCGCTTTTTTAACAACCATTATTCCAATATTCGAACACGGAGCGGAATGACAATAAAATTTTAATTCCAGAAAACTCTCTGTGTCTTTACAATGTTGTCAATTTGGCTAATGGGGGGATGAGGAACGGGGTTAAAATAATACACCGGCGAAGAAGTGGAAGGCGTCATAAGTCAGTCCGATAGGGAATATTTTGCCGCCTTCCATTCATCACACCCCTATAAATTTTTATTCGAATTTCCTCCCAGAATTTCTACTTTTTTTTCTTTTTCGGTGAACGGTAAAAACAAATAATAACCGATGCAAAAAATTGCTCCATTGTCTTAATTGTGCACAAAGTCGTCTATGTAAAGTGTATAGAGATGGAGATGGGGAGAGATACATTACGGAATTACCCATCTTCTTACAAGGGTTGATTTTAATTTTTTTTTATTTTTAATCCGGTGTAATTTCGAATAAACGAACTCTGTGTTTGCTGTCTTTCTTCTCATATTTTTTTGTAACCATCATCAACAGTTGAACAAAATATTATTAATCTATGTAAACGTTGCGAATTTTTATTGAGAGTTTTAAAATTAAATTTTAATAATTAATATTTCAAACAGAGAAAGAGCCCTTGGATGATGGGGGTGGTGGTGGTGGCAAATAAATAATAATCCGAAATTCGTTAATTAGCCAGAACGGAGAAAGTCGACCCTTTTAGTTTTTGGCTCTCTCCGAACGAATCGGATCGGGTCCAGTCAATGCAAATTACATTTAAAAACCTAATATCAAACAGAAATTGAGGACCTGGACGATGACGAGGATGGAGGAGGAGGTGGAGAGGATTAATCCCAAACAACAGCAGCCGTTGCTGATTCAAATTTCGGACATTCTTATGGGGTTTTTAATTCATTACGTCATCCCACTCCAAAAATCACCATCATCCCAGTGCCATAAAAAAGGGAGAGAACGGGGGTGAAAGAACAACCCTTTCTCGTACGACTCGTAATTAATCCAATGATTTTACATATAATATTTTATTTATTATTTTATCTCCTTTATATCGCTCGCCATACAATAATAAATTTCAACCGAAATTCCCAATTCAAATAATATGTATAAAATATTAAACAACCCCTGGATTCTGGACAACTCTTTTCATCATCATCAACGTTCAAAAAGCTCTCAATCCAATAACCGTATATCCTCTGTCTAATAATTCATTAGACGAAGCTGGCTTTCATTTTTGAGCAAATTTAATTTATTCACAATTCTCCCTGGATACATATTTTCTAGCCAGAGTCTGATTTGGATTATCCTGCCATATGATTATAGAAGTGGGGGATGATAATGTTTCCGACACCAATAACTACATCTCATTGATTTCAAAGAGATCTTGTTGAGAATTGTAATTTGGCATGATTTGGAAAAGTAAAGGTAATATAATTTCGATTAAGGACATGGAAATTTCAATTGTTCAAAAGCAGGATTAGGTGCGATCATTAATCGAAATGTAATTTCTGACGTCATTAAAATGTCATTTTTTATCGAAAATGGGCAAAAGAGCAAACTTTAGACTGTCCCCGGGTGGATTGCGGTCAAACGGTACACAAACTGTTATGACAATCTGGCCCTCCTCCCTCCACGAAGTAGTCCACCACCCCCATTAATTTTGTTCCGTTGACCAGAGTTGTACCTACTTGAAATTCTGATTTCAATCATTATGGTAACGAATGGCCATTCCAAATGTGTGCCTTTGTGTATATATAAAATGTATCTACGAATTTTGTATTTATGTATAAATATAAATCGAAATGTCTACAGCTTTGCCGGAACAGTCGAGCGTATATCCTTTGCGATGATGATGACGACGACGACGTCGACGACGGGCATTATTGTGTGTTTTGTTGTGTGGAATCCGAATTTGTTTGTGTGGAGCTACTAGTAGCTGGACACAAAGTGAAGGGGTCTCGCAATTTAAATGTTATTTATTATTGAAATTTTTGAATAATAAATTTATCATTGGTCAGAACTTGGTGTGTTTCTGGGGATGTGAATGATGTGTTTCGAATTGTAAATGGGGAACCTTCTGGATTATACAATATAGGTACACCGGGAGCCAGAATGGTATGAACTAAGGAACAGGAAACGGTTTTATTGATATATCAAAATATATTTGATATGGCCTTTTTTCTCACTTTGACTACGGCTGCGGTGAAATTTGTATCTCGCAAATTTCGCAGTGCAAAAAGACACCCATAATACATATTAATCAAACAAATAATGAAAAGACCGATACCCGTTTTTTTCCATTATTCTATATTGCTTAATGGAATCATATCATTTCAAATTCTGGATCCATGGACTCATGTCCTCGTAAAAATTATTATGGGCAAAGGAGAAAAACCAGAAAATTGTTTTTTGATCAAAGAGCTATTATCCGGACCAGGAGCGGACAGTTTTTCAATTAAATCGGTTTTTAGTTTTTATACCTTTACATTCAATGAACATTGTTATTAAAATATATGTAGATACGACCATCTTTGTGTCTATCCGGACTGATAGTAATTAATAATGCCATTTTTTTGCTATTATTCATCCTCAAACTCTAGACTTGGCAAAATTGTGATTTATTATTTGAAGACGGGACTTTAATGGCTTGTTATTGGATTGAATCAGAGCTGGATTCAGGTGGATTAGATGGGGATCGATGATGACGATGCTTCTCCTCTTCTCTGCAAACGCCATCAAACAGTTACATTGCCTGTCAATTGGCCAAGTGCGCTTCTGTACTCTTTCTCTTAATACCACTCCACGGCTCCAGTTAATTAAAGGCGGCACGGATTAGGGCATCACCATAATAAATTATAATTAATAATGTTTGCGAATGCAATCCGCAGAAAAAGGAAAGCGTTGCGAAAATACATAAATAATAAATGATGGGGATGACAAAAGTCGTCTACAGTGAGAGGAGACACAACAAAGTCAACACGATCATCGCTATCGATGGCTGGTTCTTCATCAACAACATCAGACACAGAATTAGTATGGACTGTTTAGAATATCATCCATACAAGCTAAATGTTGATACTTTTAAAATGTTAACATATTGTTAAAGTTTTTAAATTAAATAAATATTTAATGCATGGTCTAGATAGCTCTAAATTAGCTGACAACTAGAACTAACTGCACATATAACTAACAACAAACCGTTCTTATAAATCGTCCAGACCTATACTGCCCTAGCGGGTTCTGCGCACAACCTGCCAATTTATCAATATTTAATGCATCATGTTTAAATTGTAAAAACCAATTCGATTATAATAAATTTACTTTGGGAACTAAGATTTTTTTGGGTTTTTGAGGAATTCTTTATTTTGAGTTGTACTTTTAATATTCGAAACAGTCTATATCTCTAGCCACAATACCGCCAATTGGCTGGTGTCTGCAACGAGTCCCGGTCTAATTAAAGAACATTTATTTTGAAAACGCCGCACTCTTCGCCATTTAAGCGATTTATGTCACTCAATAATGGATTATTTTATTGATTTATTTATGAAGCCTCTCCCTGGGTTTGGCTATTAAACCAGGAGAACAAAACAGATATTCTTTGGTCTAAATTCCGAAAAATGAATTAATTTATCACTTTTAAAAACGGTCATTTTCACCACATTTGATAATTCTGTTATCAATAGCTCTGGCTCAGAGAAGAAACAAAAGGAGAAAAGAAGTGTAGAGACCGGATTTACAAATCAATAAAGACCGGAAATATGTTTCAGCCTCCAGTCCTCTTAATCAGCACCAACGTCTGATAACTGAAACAATTGTTTTTCTCAAGATTCTGTTTTGGGTGAAGTAGTGGATTTAAAAAAAAACTCCCGTTTCGGGAATAATAATTAAAATTCAGACCCAAAATTCGACTGCAAAATCGATTGTTGCGAATAATAAATCCTCCGCGATAAAGGAAAACAACAAAATTGCAATCAATTAAAAGTTCGGCTGTTTCATAATTATTGCTACTGGGTTTTGCAGTCGGCAAAAAGTCAAATTATGCAACCCGAAAACAATTTAATTGTGGTTTTCTATACACATAAACCCCTGCTTGTCTGCAGTTTTGTTGCCGCTGTTTTTGTTTTTGGGACGGAAGTGAGAGGGTTGAAAGGGCATCGTTCTGCAGGGATGTACGTTTACGAAAATAGAAAACAAACACTCCGTCGCGCGCTTTCGCAATGAATTGCAGAAAAATATTGTTACACTCACTCACTTTTTTCACCGATATTATGGCTGGTGATGGTCATTGGATTGAACCTGGGCGCTTTTTTGTGCAGCGGCCATAAATCAGGGAATTGGGATCAGCGAGAGAGATCAACTGTTTGAATAGGGGTGAAAATCACTTTACACGTCATTGTTGCAGATTGTAATTGATGCATTGATGAATGCAGAGTCAATATTGTTTTTCCTTCTACCAACAGGTTTTTTTCCCTTTGCCAATTTTTCATTGCAATTCTTTCAAATTGCAATTTTCTCGCTTAATGGGGCGCAGGCCTTTATTCAATAAAAATGGAGATGATTCTATGCAAACAAATACAAGATGTGGTCCGTTTAACACTGCCACTTATTATATTGTTTGAAAAAACAAAGAGGGTGAATTTGATCTACTTTCATCCCTTATACTTTCCACCTCATTGTTGATGGTGATGGGGCCAGAGATTTATCAATATACAAACAGAGTCTTGGGTTTCGTTTACTTAGAGAAAACTCCCTTCCAGATATTGACGGCAGATAGCCGAAAAAATCAAGGGTTTTACGGAAATCAACAAGCGGTTGCCCAAAAGTGGGAATATTTGGGGTTGGGGGTTTATTTTTGTTGTTGTTTGACATTAAATCGGGGATTATCCAAATTTGTCACAATTGATAATAATCGAAAACAAATTCCATGTTATGTTACGTGCGCTTGGAATAAATTTAAAAAAAAAAAGACTCACCTCTTTATTTTTGGCAGCAAGTTGTTCGGAAAAATTGTGACTATTATCCAGTAAATTTCTATTATTCTTAAGATTATTGATTAGGTCCTGGTCGACGCCTATGCTCTTCGTCAGCAAGTCCATGGACGATTTTTGGCCAGCAGCGGTTGTGGTCAGCAGGGATGAGGCTGCTTCAACTCCTAGCCCCGAGGCTTGAGAGGTTGTGATTTGCAGCGGGGAGAGGGACTTTGCGACATTGTTCCGGAGCATTCGTAGAGCAGCTGGAGACAATGAGCTGTCTCCTTGACGTGCCTCCTCTCCTTCTCCGTCTAAAACGTCATTTTCCAGACTCGGAGACATCGATCGCTGCCTCAGATTGTTCTTATTAGCAGGTAAGTCGTGGTTCTGAGTCGCATTTGTCGTCTCATTACCTTCCTCCTCATTCACCTCTGTGCTGCTCCTGGTCGTAGTCTTATTGTTGTTGTTGTCGTCGTTTGTCTTCGTCTCGGCAACGCTATCAGTGTCGCTAAAGTTGTTCTTGCAGTTTAACGACTTGTTGGCTAACTTGTTTCCGTTGTCCATTTTCGAGAACTCGTCAGCACCATCCCGTTTCAGGTCGCAGTCCGAGAGACCCTTTACTGGACTGGTCAGCCCGTTTGTGTGCTTAAACTTAAGGTCTGGATTCGTTGACAGCTGCTCCTTCAACGTGTTCACTTCCTGCTCCGCCAATGTGGCCCTCTGTAACAAAAAAAAACAAGAGATTAATTAAAGATGCTGGAGAGATTTTATTTAAGATTTTTGGACTTGATGCAGTTCCGGAAAAAATATATTTTTCAAACTTATATAAGGAATTTGTCAATTGAAAACAAATTTCCTATTGAATAACGAAATGAGCAACAGATAAAAATCCACTTTCCAATTCGCCACCCTTTGGCAAATAAATCACTAGGCCTATTTCATTGAGAGAATCAAATGGGTTTTATGCAATGTGCTGTACTGTTTGGTTGAGTACATCATGTGTTGACTGCACGCAAGTGCAATTAGGCATGATCTATGTGATTATCTAATAGCAAATTATACTGACACTTTGACGACGAGGGCACGACGATTATTACCCTGATACAAATATAGGCAAGTGAAACAAAAAATTGGCAAGCGGCGACAATTATTATTGCGACAGTTCATTCAATAATATTTTTTGCACAAGTTGGTTTTTTATTATTTCAAAACTGGCAATTTTAAATACCTTAAAATACGGGAAAATCGGTTCAAGTACTTTGATCCCCACCAAATGCCCGCTAAATTAATTAATTTGAAATATTCTGTCTGAGATGTTTAAGACGAAGAGGAAGAAGAAGGAGAAGAAATCGCAATCAAAATTAAACCGATTCTTTGATTGATAATATTCAGCCAACAATTCGGCCTTATCATTTGGAAAGTAATTCGAAAATCTATGTAAATGTATATAGATAGAAATTGACAGCAACAAGAATTACAATTGAATAAAATAATTTATAAATTGGGGGCTTTGGTGGAACCGAAATATAATAATAGCTCTTCCTCGAAATCCTCTCCACCCGATTTCTCACCCCTTTCTATAAATTCCAAATATAGTATGTACTATAAAAGATATAAGCTTATGTATCTGTATTTGGGAGGAAAAATTAATAGAAATCATAAAATTGAAATAATAAAATCGGAAAAGGGTATCACCAGAGAGAACGCCTTCTCATCTCCATCCTCAAAGCGACCACCCTTCGACACGATTTTACATAATTTTTACCCCCAGCAGCACAACAGATAGACGATGGCTTTTAGTTAATTAACAGAATTAAAGATGTCTATGTACGACAACGATTCAATGATGATGGGTACGTATAATTTATAGAACATCGTCGTCGTAATTCGGGGGTGGTTTTACTTTCTCCTCTGTATAGGTTTTTGTAAGAGGACCAGTTCTCTTCAACTCCAATTCAAGGGTTAAATATGTGGATGTACTTGTATTTATTTGAAAATCATCGTGCCGATATTGATGAGAGCCTTGTCTTTTGGCGGTTTTTTGGGAATCCGCCCAGGATCATCATTAAAAGAGTCTAGAGAGACACAATGCCCGTGATGGAAGAGAAAACGGGAAGAAGCTTCCACTTGAATGGAACGAATTACTCGTAATGGTATTATGATGTTTAAATACTTAATAACTGAAAGAGTTGGGGGTTTGCCGTTCGCATTTCCAATGAGTATTGACTCGTCGTTGCCTCTAATCCTTATACCAAGCAGCAGCCAGCCAGCCCCTTTTCGAATTTTTCAACCCTTATCAACTCCCAAATACTTAATTACAAAATAAATAAAACTTCTCCCGAGGAAGAGCAAATTTTCACTTATTTGGGCCCCATTAAATCAGAATACATTGATTCCACAGACTCAACTTATCTCCATCTCCTTCCTCTCTTTTACCCGGCACAGAGTCTCCCTTTTGTACAAATTGATGAAAGTTAATTTCAAAAATCGATTCAAAATGACAAATTCAAAGAAATAATAACAAGTGGTGTTCATACTTTTGGAGGCTGTCAATGATATAGCTCCGGTGATATTTTAAAAATTTATTTACTATTTCGATGTAGAAATTCAATCTTGGATTTTATTTTAAAGCGTCCTTCTTTCTTCAAAGATTTCTTATTTTCAACAGTTTTAAATAAGATAAAAAATACTTATTTCACTAAATGGCTTTAAAGATTGGTTCAAAAGCTGATATTCATTCCTGCCTGATATAATAACCACCAGGTTTAAAAGCAATGTAAAAGTGGTGAAATTCGTCTGAAAGGAGTCCTCGTACCTCTTCAAAGCATCGTCATTTTCTATAGGCCAAAAAACGAGTATAATTAAACGAAAAATAGATTTCTCTGTTTAATTACCGTCAATTTTCAATGATAAAATACGATGATTTTTGGTTGAGGTATGCGGAGACATGTAAAATTTAATGGTGGGTAAAGGCAGAAAGGCAGTGAGATGTGGATGGTGGATAGGATGGCCCAAAATAGAAGTTTTCTTCTTTTAATTAGAATGGTGTGTCTCGTCGATTGTTCCCTCCAATCAAAGGTTAAACCAGACGTGAAAAACATAACGTGGCATATGACTTTGGGCTTGATCAGGGGGAGATTCTAGCCCCCTTAAAAACACCATTCACTTGATTTCTTTCTTCTCTCGTCTTCTTCTTCATCTCCTCCTCGGGACGATTAAATTAATTCATCTATAGATCCTCTTAATTTGGGTTATAGTTCGGCTAATGGCATTTATTTACAATGGCAATATCGTTTCTAATAAACCAAATTACAGTTTGATTTATTAATGCTCTTCATTGCTCGCATTGTAAAGGGTCTCTTCGCTCTTTTTTTCTGTTAGAATTTCATCCAGTACAAATTATTCGCCATTTGAATCGAGCTCTTTGGATAGATAGATATCAATTCACCATTATTTCGCTCAATTTCATTGTATTCAAATAAAAGAACTAGGAAACCGATTATATGCTTATTGTTATTTGATATAATAATAATAAGAAAAAATAACCAAAGTTGAATGAATGAAGGCGGTTTTGTTAAATAAGGTACAGAACCATTTTTTCTTACAATCTCCGATTGGCAATCTTTCTTTGATTTCTGTATATTGTAACCGCAATCAAATTAAGTGATTAACAACTGATAACGGGGCTTCGTGATGTTTCCAGACGCGACTCTTTCACAGGGGACGAGAGGAGTTGGGAAAAAAAAATTCGTTCTCAAACGCAAGAAAAGTGATTCCGATCCACGACTTTTTTGCATCACATTTGCATATTAATTTGATGCATTTCTTGTTGCAGTCGGCCGCTTTGTTTACCCAAGTTTACATAATAAAGTAATGACTCTATTAATGCAATCACGAAGTATCCATTTTGAATGGGGATTTTTCTTTGATTAATAAAGCTATATCATTATCTTATGTTAAATAGTCTTACACATTATTGTTGTTTAAAATAATAATTATTCTGACAAACAAATCATTTATTACAAAGTTTTTTCCAGTTATTTTATTTTAAATTGCACTATATTTTGTATGAAACATAATCAAAAAAATGATTATTAAGCACTCGTTCTAAAATAATCGCTTTTTTTATCATTCTTGTTGTTACTTAATATAAAACTCTACAATTTCAAACATCCCCATTGATGTCAATCCCCCTTGAAGTATCCTCCATCTCTCTCTCCCAGTTTTGCAATTGCGAATTTCTGAAAATCTCAAATTAAATCGATCCGAAAACAAACGCTATAATTATTGTGTTTGTCTACTTATACATTTATTTTTATATCTTCATCCATGTCGAGCAATAATTTCTCGGTATTATTTCGACTCGGCAATTGTAAGAGAGCTCAAGTGCTCTGCTGTCTGGTTTATCTTTGGTCTGTCTCCCGATTCGAGGGGGTAGGAAGGGGATGGTACTGGTGATGGTGGTGGTGAATATGAAGAGTTGACAGAGACAGCCGTCATTATCAACGACATTCGCCTTTTTACGATTCAAAACCGCCAATATCACAATGATAATCAGTCATTATAAGAGGAGAAGAGGAAAAATAGAAATTATATACAAATCTATAATTACACGCTATTGATCCTTCCTTGGCAAACAGTGTACATAGAGCACTTGAAGCCATTAAAAAGAGCACCATTCAAATGCCATCCATACAAATCAACCCCTATTGACTGTTGCTTGTTGGATTCTTCTTGTCCATCAACTAGAGGACTTTCAGCTTCAGAAAAATATATATGTATAGAGAAAGACTAAGAGGAAAGAAGAGCCGCGAATTTAATCAAGAGGGGATGACCTCGTGAATTTTAATCGTAATTCAAAACACTGCTGTAATTTGATACAATTAATTTAATTTCAACAATGTCTATGTCTGTGGATAAAGATGGCCAGAAGAGGAGACGGTCTGTGTCACTTAATTTATTTTATTAAAGCTTATCATTAGGCAGAGAGGGAAGGAGCCGGAGAGGAGCCGCAAGGAGCAACAAGAGGAGCTGTTCAGTCAATTAGAAAGCCAAACTCTTTGGATTCGACAAACTAAAGTTGGAATTATAGGGGCCCCAAACAATTCCCTCAATAAGGGTGTCATGAGGGTTTGCCATTGCACAAATCAATGGAACAATTCAATCGGGGAATCTTGTCCTTGTTTTACAACTTATTTTGTTTTTTTTTTCATTCCAGAATTACTCGTTTTATTTCTGTTCTTTTTTGTGTGGCTGTTGTTGTTCTGTTTGGTTTGTCCTGGTGGGAATTTGAGGGGTGTGAACAGATAAACAGGGAAATTGTCTACTAACCAAAAGTAGTAGGATCCCCGACTCCTTGCAAGGAGTCAGACAGTGAAGAAGAAAAAAAAAACAAACAAGTGACGCCGCCAATTCACCTCGTTTAAACGCAATTTTTTGCGTTCGGGTAATTTTTGACTTTATTGGTTTATTAATGTTTATTCAAAGGCACGGCAGAAAAGTCAAAGCAAAATAATAAAATAAAATGTCAACCCCGTTTCAAGTGGGGGTGATTTCTTCTTAACAAATAAAAAAGTAGCAGGGAAAAAAGAGGAATGTTAAAAAGGTTACAAAGTGTAATTTATAGGCTGAAAAATCACGAGGGAATGATGGGCGCCACAATCGTAACTTATTAATTTCCTGATTAATTTATTGGCATTTATTTCCATCCCGATGGAGTGGCATTTGTTTTCGTGGTGGATAACCCACAAACAGAACCCCCAATTGAATCGTTCCAACTTTATTAACAATGACATCTGATGTCTTATTTCCCGATTTGAACACGTCGAATTTTCGGAGACACAATTCAATTAATGGGTTGATCACTTAATGGAATCCAGCTCCTACTATACTTCTCCGTCTTCGGGATAACACTCGGGATTATGAGGCGTATAAAGAGAACAGGCAAACAAACTGGAGGACGAATAAATAAATAAATTCAATTATTTTTATAATTAACACCGAAATTTGAAGGACGAAAATGAATTAAAATTAAATTTCATTACATAATTGATTTTATTTAATTAATCTTCGATGCCTTCGAATTCTGTCTTTCAAATTTGCCAGGGAACGGAGGAGGAACGGTGGGAAGGGGTTGAATTATAAGATTGTGTTTAATCCGAAATCAATTCGAAGGGCCCTCGAAAAATGAGAGGACCT
The DNA here is from genome assembly GCA_001014945.1 of Clogmia albipunctata. Taxonomy (NCBI): domain Eukaryota; kingdom Metazoa; phylum Arthropoda; class Insecta; order Diptera; family Psychodidae; genus Clogmia; species Clogmia albipunctata. The sequence goes on from JXOV01002362.1 coordinate 38,546, forward strand.
TCAGGTATTTTGGAATTGTTAATATTTGCCCCAAATAGGAAATTGCTACTTTGCCTTTTTTGTCTCTTGTGCTAAAGGATTGCCATTGCGCTTCAAAAATACAAGAGACCTGAGACACAAGGATGCCATCTTCAAATTAACGATGAACATTTGTCATTCAATTATTTATCACTCACTGAATTGCAATTAAATAATTAAATTACAAATTCACGTTCAATTCGCGTCTCGCTCCCGTATTATTATTGGTAATTACATTGTCTCTCGATCTATCTCTGGCTGTGTTTTTGCACCCTTTGAACGAACACAATTTTTCCGCAAAGAATTTTATTCTTCTTTCTTCTGTAAAACAATATTACACACATTTAACTTCTTTCTGCATTCTGGGCGCGCTCGCGTTTAATGACAAAGCCTGCTTTGATAATAGTGTCTGCAATGATAACAAATGCGGCAGCGATTACCCCAAACTCCCATCTTCTTCTCACCAAATCAACACAAAACACGCATCTACAAATGATGATGATGACGCCGACAATGTGAAAGACAAATATTCATTTGCAAAAATCGTCTCATTCCACGCCGTGTACAATACAACAATTTCTGCGAAATGGTAATTTATGTGTGTTTGAAATCGGGATCTTTTAATTGGAGTTCCGTCATCAGTTTTATTGATTTTTCCATTGTACCAAATTAATCATCTCTCACAATTTTGACAACCTAATAAAGCCCCCCGAATAGGAGACTTTCTTTTGTTCAACCCAATCGCTCCACTCTCTTTCGTATTTATAATTATACTATATACACATATGAAGCTCAGGACTCGTAATCCTTTGTAAATAAAAGCATAAATACACACACTCACTTCATGCGAACCTATATTTATAATATTTAAATAAAAAGTACTAATCATGAAAAGGGATATATCAGAGGAAATAAAACAAAAAAATCATTAATTAGTTATGAAAAGGGTTGTTTTCGAATAAAATCAACATTTTATTTGAGTTTTAATAGTATAGGGGGCGATTTCAGTGTGTACTTTTGATATTGGTGAAATTATATATGGGTTGTCTTGAAGAGGTTCTCCAAATTCAGCACAACACAGCACAAAAACTCAACCCCTTGGCAACAGACAGAGCAAGATAAAAGCCCAATAGAATCGAGATATTCATCTTTCAATCGACAATTTCGAGAAGGAAAAAAAAGTAATTGGGTAATTTTTAAATTTAAATTGAACCCAATCTCTTAAATTCCATATAAAGAATAAAAGTTGTCTACACTTAACAACATCATATGGGAACAATAAACCAAAATACAAAAAAGAGCCTCTTTTTGTTGATGTGTTTCGCGGGCGCGCGGCGGTTTCGCTATTCTCCCTTCCCGCTCTATCGCAATTATTCGCAAAAATTCGCTATTATAGGATGATGTGTGATTTATAATGCTGAGCTGTGTGTAACCTAATAAATAAAAAACAACAAATTTTTTCGGCTCCCCTCGAAAACCGCATCGATATTTCTGTTATATTCGCAATAATTTTTTCCTAATAGAAGAGCCGAGAAGACGCGATATATGGTGTAATGAAAATTTCATTCCATCTCGGGGAAAAGTACTAAATAGATGAGAAGATTTAAAGGGGAACGCACCACAGAGACATAGACAGCATGGATGGAAAGGGCAAAATTGCCAAATTTGCATATTAAATTTGAGCACACACAAATAGACATATGTAGAATAGTTAGCCTACATTGGAATGATTCGCAAACAAAATCCGCTCTTGAGTTGGCCCTTAATTAGGCGACATGGGAAAGTAGAGGAGCGCGCAATCAATTGGATCAACCCTTTTTCTTTTCAAACATCAAACAATACTACAAAATAATTTGCATCATTTGCGAATATTGTCATTAATCGGCGAGTACGCTCTTTTCGACAACAAAAATTGCCAATAAATTTCTATTAAAAAGACGTTAGTCATTTATTACAGACAGCAACAATAGGCGAATGTACCCATGCGATTCCCCAAAGACGAAATGCCCTGACAGCGCCTTCAATATTTCACCTTTCCTCATTTCGATCCCAATTTTTTTTCTTTTTGGCACAACAATACAAATTATTATGATATAGAAAAAACGAGAGCATTGACGCAAGTGTTAAATTAATCAATTTTTTGTCAGAAATCAACATCAATAACTCAAATTTATGATTATTATTCTAGGTAATGTTACGTAATATTACAATGAAGGAGAGAGGGGAGTTGAATAAAAATAAATCAAATAACAGGTAATGCCACCAAAGTTTTGGGGGTTAAAAGGAACCCCCCAATTTCGAATTGCTGTCAAGGAAGTGGCAATTTTTTATCGGAAAGATCATTTTATGACGAAAATGTAATTTTTTATCTCATTTTATTACACAATCTTCATTAATCATTAAAATTTAACAATAAATATTTATTAAATTGAAGATTTAAAATTTAAAATAATAAGAAATAGAACTTTGTTTGAAAGTGAACATGGCAAAAACTAGAATTTAAAAAACCTGCACTCATAATTCACTACCTTGATAATGTAAAAAGTTGTAAAAAGACTTATCTATTAGTCAGATCCCCTTTCACAGACTGACTGGAAACGTTGTTCAGAGTCCGGAAATGTACAATTTTCCGAAAAATTTGAACAGCAGTCAGAATTTGCATATTAAAATTACAAATGGCCCCTCTCTCTCTTTGAAATCGAAAATATAATAAATGTGTATGAACTATTTAATTGGAAATTCTTTGCCACATTAAGTCTTATGGAACATAAATCAATTGTTTTTCTATTTTTTTTATTATTATAGACTTTGAAATTGGAAATGTGGAAAAGTGGAGGCGCCTTGAAAGCAAAGGGGGTTAAGGCGTCATTTTCATCGTCCGAAGCAATGAAATGATTTTATTCAAATCAAAATGCTATAAAGAATCGAAAAAAAGAATTAAAGAAAGAAAATTATCCGCACATAAAACACACACACAAACACCAACCCAAGAATGGAACATAGAAAAACACTCGATTCGAGTTCAGACGGCACGCAATATTTCGATAAGTTATCAATCATTCTAGACTGTTTCCTTCCTTTTATATGCTACTGCGGCAGTCCATTTTCCAATGGTTTTTGCCTCTCTGCACTCTTTTAATAATCACACACAGAGCGACCAAACCAAAACTACACCAACAAAACTCAAACAAATCAGACCTAAATGGCAATGTAATAATTATTATTTTGTTTTTTTTTTCTTTCTCGTAACGAAAAGACGATAAAGTACTTTCGAGTTTAAATGGAATTGTATTGTTTTTATTGATATTTCTTTATTAGAGGACTTCATTCGTTTAATGAATTCATAGCAATAGGGGTGGTCTTTCGTGCATGTCAACCAAGAGTCTCGAAAAATTCGCGAAAGGCGTCAAAGGATGTGAAATGAAAAGTGAAAAACATAAAAGCAACAAAAAAGTTGATTGAAATATGCAAGTGACAACAAACTGAATGTATTTTAATATTATTATACTATAAGCTGATTGTTATATTGGCAAACAATGAAGTTGATGACCTCAAATTGATGCACACAAAGCGTATTTTTAGAATCGAAATTTGAATGAGGAGACCAAGACGACACAATTTTCGCACCACTTTTTCTCTCGCTCTCCTTTTGGCCAATTTTAAGGCAATATCATTTAACCATGTTCTTAAATATTATTTAGGATTTACAGTTGTTTTGCGTAAAATTAAAAAAAACTTAATATAATAACCATTTTTGATACATTAGTGTTCAAGGCAAGGGTGTGAAATGATCCGTTTTTTAACGAGGAAACGAGTGTGAAATACGAGCCGTTAGGTGAATTTTTCATCGTTTCCGAGCCGTTACAACGCACTTTATTTTAAAGGATTTTGAGAACTATTTGACCGTTACACCTGGATTACAAATTGTACAGATTATTCTTTAAAATTCGTCCAAAATCTTCACTAATGCGAAAAAGTGAACCATTAAGAAACTGAAATCGATGTCGAAAAGTTAACTTTTCGGTATGGAAGTGCAAAAAAATTATATTATTCTACTATTTATATATATAAATTAACTTTATTAAACTAAATTGATATTTACATTTTGTACTTAATACTAAATTATATAAATGGTGCCATTTTGCAATTAGCAAACACTATTTTAACATTTTTTAAACTAAAGGACAGTTAACAAATATTTTAAATGTATTTCTTAAGATTAATTATAGTAGGGGAAAAATATGTTATCCTACTATTTGTTTTGTTAAAGATATATTGAAAAACTTATTGTTTTAATTTTTTCATTTTTATTAATGTGTAAAATATCTATGTCCATAAAATATCATTTTTCTGGGTTTTATTTCAAATAAATTAATTTCGACATTTAAAGGTTAATTAGAATTTAATTGTATTTAGGTATTTAAATTTCTAGAAATGATAAGTCAAATCCTCGGATTAATAAAATTAATTTCCAATTTTTTTAAAAATAAAAAATTAAGATAACATTAAATTTGTAAAATATAATTTTAGATAAAGATTTTTATTTTTATGGCATTTGAATCACAAAAATTCTCTTAAATCCTCTTATTTCTTATTTCCGCTTACAATTAATTGTACAAAATATGGACCATTATCGATAAACCAGAGAGCGAGGGACTGGTGACCATAGCTCATCCCCCGAGAAACCGCCACAATAGATGTGTGTGGGTAGTATTGTTTTTGAAATGCTGGCTCTCCGCTTGTTTTGCACATTTTAATTCATTTTCCTCCTCATTCAAATGATTAAGAGTCGACTTTATTTGCGAGTGTTTGAGTTTATCAATTTATTCAGCAAAATAATAATAAGCAAATGCAAAATTAATTTCAAAACGACAAATTTCGTAGATTGTAATATAATAAAACCAAAGAGACTCGCGAGTCGGGCGGCTGTGTCCCCCTTCCCGGTTTTTAACCGAAAAATCATTTCGCCAAGGAATGAATGGGGGGCTCTCACACCGAAAACAGCACCAACAACAGAGCAGCAGGCAATGAATGGGTGAAAAAAAAAACAAAACCGCGCACTCTATAAAACGCCAAGTGCAAGAACAAAAGCTGTTTGTTAACTGTGATTTTATTTTTATTTGCTGTTTGGTTTTGTTTTTTCTTTCTCCCTTTCCTCAAAATCGACATAATTTAATTTATTGATTGAATGGATTTCTTGTACAATCCAGAGACATGGGAACTGATAGATTTCTCAGTTCAGTTCCCGGCCTGACTGACTGCCTGCCTGCCTCGAAACAATGAATCGATTCATTACCAATTCCACTTGATTCAAAATTCGGCGCTTTCTGGCTTTTCACAATCACACACAGCCAACTGAGATTGTAAGGTGCGGTTAAGGCCACGACTTCTTTGGAGCAAGATTCTCATTTCTTTCGGGAATCAATACACTTCACTTCAAACCCATTTCTACCCACATCCAAACTCAACAACAATGGAAATCAATCGCAATAAATTACATCGATTTGAGGCGATTTATATTGAATTAACATAAAGTAGAAAATTGATCGAGAATCAAAAAACTACTTTAATGAGGTAATTAAGGACTCTTAAGAAGTATTGTTCAACAGAATTGAATTATGTGGGTGAAATGCAATTTATTTGTTATTGATTTTTTTTTTGTTAAACAGTTGAAGAATTGTTTTTTATTTAAGAAGTCAGTAACACTATATCGTCTTTAGGAATTTATTTTTTACAGACAAGTTTTATATAAAACTCGGTCGACAATAGTTATTAAGCCCATGGATTTAGACAACTATATAAATTTAATAGTCACAGAATTTATATTAGAAACATTATAAACCATACATGTTTTCAATTAAAAATAAAAAAAATAATGAAAATCGAATAAAAACCTTGGTAAAAAATTGGAATCGGAAAACAAGACCGAAGTCGCGCAATATGTGTGTTCGTTAAGCGGAAAACTTTGACGATAAATCTTAATCACCGAAACATTTTCAACTAATAATATACAACAAGCGAGCAATAATACTGTTAACAATATTTATAAATTTGCACTACTCACAAATAAATATATATTTGATTGTCTCTCTAAATTCAAGGCAAAATGAGAATCGTTGAGTCATTAGAACGCGCAAAATAATTAAACAACTCGATTGAAATAATATAGAATTTGTTGCAAATTAAATGACAAATTGTGTATATTGGATTCTTCTCTATGGGAGAGCTGCTTCCCACCTCACTCTCTGAGCAAGCCACCAGAGCTCCCAAAGCTTGCTCCTCTGGCTCGCTCCCTCTCTTTATTATTGAAATCCACACAAACACCACAGCTTTTTCATCGATGTGTGTGCCGATTTGGCAGCATATTGAGCTTTATTTCTTCGATTGAAGAGTGGAAAATAAAATATAGAATAAATTACAAAACTCGTACAACTCCCCCCCAGGCTCATTTGGGTTGTGTGGAAAATTGGATGAGGAGCAGCTGAGGAGAAAAGCTCTCAATCGATAGACCGATTGGTGATGAAAAATGAGAACATAAGACTTTCTTTTCCAATTGGGAAAAATGAGTATCGGAAAGACGACATGAAGAAGAGTGTGGTGGAAGAGGCGTTACGATAAAAAAAATTGTGCTCCGCCCTTTTATTGGGGATATATCCCCACCATTCGTCGATGAATAATATTTTTTCCATTTATTTATTCAGTTTCTCATCTCCAATTTGTAAATTTTTCTTCAATTCTGTTTCATTTTCCCGTTTATATTCCAAAGTATCAACACTCTATCATTTTCAGAGAATCTGAAACATAGCAATGGAGGAGGTGGAGAGGATAGGGGGATGGTTGGATGGAGTTTCAAAGAGCACTGTGTGGAAGAAGAAGAGAGCGCGGAATTAATAACTTTTTATGATTAAAGCTGTACGACAAAAATTAATATTGTGATCTTTACGATAGCCATTCGTCATTAGACAGATAATTAAATTTAATTGACGAAAAGTTTATTTTCGACTGTGTAATAATAAGACTATCTCAACCTAATTAGAGGAGTAATAATTAGTGGATATTATTACTTTGATGGAGGATCGACCTCTCTTCCTATACTTGTTTTTCCTCTTTAATTTGCAATATGGCAAAAAAGGCAACCACCAACCAAATTACAATAAATGGAAAAAAGTCATTTGAACGGAGAGAAGGACAATTGGACAATAAATCCACAGTGTTTTGTTGGATATATTTATTCGATTCTCGCTCAGAGATTGGCTCTTTATGTAATAGAACTTTGATAAGACGACATTTTCGCCCCACCTTCATTTGAGCAATCAATGTTTATTAGTTATTGCGATTCTCAATCAAGTCGTCGTCGTCGTTCTTTTTTTTTGCTCATGCCATTTTACCTCAATCACAATTTTATATACACACAGAGCAATCGACTTATGTACTCGAGCTGCTGCTCCTCTGGCTCCGACTCCGGCTCCTGCTCTTGACGACGATATGATGCGAAGAGTGAGAGAAAGAGCGAAAGTTTGCAACCCGAAAAGTCGTCGTCTGGTGAGAAGAAGAACAAATGTGCAAGAGTGTGCAATTTGTGCATCTCTACACATATATATTTTTTCCTCTATTTTTTTCTTTCGCCGCCGCTGCTGCTGCTGTTTTTGCAACAAAAATACTTTTAGCACTTTTTACACTTTGTGTTGTATTCACATCGAATGTGGGTATATAGCAGAAGAGACGAAGACCGGTCTCTTATATGCTCGAGTCAACTATGTGCTTTGGGTAAATACTAAATACCCGTTCGTAGTCCCCTCGAGAGTAGCGAAAAAATGCAAATCGAATCCTGCTTCTTCTTCATCTTTGCCCAAATACTTGGTTGCAAGCGAAATGTCGAATATACAAATTGCACAATTTATTCTATACGAGTCGCTGGGAAAGCGCTTTTTTGCTCCTCTTCTTCGTCGTTGTCGCTGTTTTTTTCAAAACCAGCATCGCTAATTGTTCCGTCTCTCTGCTACTACTGGTGCATGGGGAGCTCGAATAAGCAATAAAACATGCACCAGCGTTCTCGCCGAATGCGAATATAAAAAGTGTCTTTGCAAATCCAATTTCTATAGAAAACGATAAATAAATGGACGGGCTTACATAAAGCTTTTATTTACCGAAGCCACCCCCTAACCGGTCGTAAATAAATACACACACAAGCACACAGAAAGACAGAAATCGAATCCGAAAACTATATATTTGATCGGTAAAATATAAAAGAGTGGAGACAGGGCAGCTCCTTGAGCGACGAATCAAAGAGCTATTGGATTTCGGGGGGAGTTGTCCAAGTGCCATTCGGGATGAAACCTGGAAAAATTTAGAAGAGGAAAAAATCAGCTTTTTAAAGAGCTTTCTTTCCAAATCAATATATCCTTTAAATTGTCCTTTTTCTCTTCCCTTTTTTTTATTTATAAGACGAAATAAAAGTCTTCTGTATAGGTTTCAGTTATTATTTTGGGGGATGGGTGAGGGTATGTATTGGCAAAAGCGCCCTGTGTGTCGAATTGGAAAAATCCAAAGACGATGGAAAAGCGCGCACGACCAAACGGAACGAAAGGAAAAGAATCCTCTTTTGGGGGATGGATTTTTGCCGTTTTCTCATCAATACACAATCGTTCTCTCCTCGATATTTACTTTTATTGGGGATGGTTTAACGCCCATTTTTTGCCAATCATACACACCAAAACTGTGGATAACTCGATGGCACTGCGTTCTTCGTTCTTCTTTTATATTATTTTTCCATCATATATAAATATATAAATAGAACTTTGACGTCGAAATGGGAAATAGTGAGAAAAAATCTCTCCACGTAAAGTCTTTTATGTATAGTACATAAAAGGGCGAAAACGAGGATGGCGAAGAAGAAATGGCAGAAGCTCTTTCTGGAGCTGCTGCTACTGCTGTTGGAGGTTCCATAAATATTATTTATTATTATATTCAGCATATTATTTTGCAAGGAGGCACTCCTTTTATATATTAGTAGTAGTAATCGATAAATGGAATTGGAAAATGGGTTTGTACATAAAAGACTACTTACTAAGGAGGAACAAGGCTGCCTCTGCTCCTCTCGATACATATTATTGGATATAATATATGTACAAATATAGAGAGACGATAGAAAGATGGATGATGGTGGTTTGGATATAAGGATATAGAGTGCTACAGCTCGCTCGAATACATAGTGCACAATGTACGAATGCATTTCCGAAGCTATGATGCTGAAGAAGAAGGAGTATGGAGAGGAGAACGAACGAATGAATGGTTTGGAAAAGCTTCAATATCGAATCAGGTTGCATCAAACGACGAATGGCTGGCAGAGTGTTCGAGAGCTGTATTATTAGGATTTGCAAACTTGGACCAATAACACATAGTTGGGCTGAAAAGAGGTTGGTCCTTACCAGCCCACTTTAGACTAGCACTCGATATAGTTTTTTATCAAGTTTTTAGTTTACTTTATTTGTTGAAAATTATTTTTATTGACTAAAATTATAATAATAATATCAAATTGCAATCGTCAATTGTGCGTGTTGCTAATACCAACATCGCGTAATGAATTGTGAATATGATATTCAATCGTCAATCAATCAACATTTGTTTAATGAGAATAGATGATGAATTCATTTCTTTAGATTGTGAAAAATATTTATTCAGTCATAGACCTAGACCGGACCCTAGTTGTTCCGCCGTTGAAGAATAATCACCAATTTTATTTGATTAGCAATAAAACAATTGAATTTAAGAGATTTCCAAATTTCTCTCGCCAAAAAGATGGGCTTTAAATTCGCCCAAAATACAATATACAAAAGTTATATAAGAGAGAGTAGGGGGCCACTTTAGAGCCAGGAAATCCCATGAAAACTACCAATTTAGAAAGTTCCAAATATAATAGTCGAGAGTTTGTGCTCTCTTTTTCAGCATCACAGGCCAAAACAATGTGTGTTTGACTATTGTGATTATTAGCCGAAATTTAATTAAACTGCTGAATTTATCTAGCCCAAATGACAATGACAATCTTCAGACCACATTCCAACAACAACTGTCTCTTTCTCCCTCTCTCTCTCTCTAAGCCAAAACATCCTTTCCTTTAATTTTCTATACTTTTCTCTGTGCTCTGTGTAAATATTAATGCTTCTGTGTTTTGTATATTTCCGATTCGGAAAATTCGCTTAGAAAATCATCACCCACTCATATGCTGCTCAACTCCATGAATGAAAAATCTCTGGTGTTGGGCGTGTATGTGTCGGTGCCAGGGAATTTAGTCAGAGATTTAAATACGAAATGAAAACAATAATTATATTTTTGTTGTGTCTGAGAAGTTTTCGATATAGTTTTAGGTTAAACTGTTGTTGTTTGGTGGAGGTGTATTTTAAAGAGCTCTGGATAGACACTGGGTAAATGGGCAAGTGTTGTGTTTACAGTCCCGAAAATTCTGCATTAATAAAACAAAAACTTTCCCATCCTTTTCTTCCAATTGAAACTAAACAAAATTGAGGGATAGAGATCATACTTAAACACTTGAAAATCAATTGATGGTTCGATTGAGAGATAAATAAAGGATTTATTTATTTTAAAGGATAAATGTTTACAACAAATTGAATTTAGGAGAAAGAGGGTTTAGCCAAGGCAACCGAAGATCCTTTGCCTTCCAAGTGGAAAACAGAAATCAATAGATTCGATGACATTTTTATACTTTCATTAAAAGCGAGACAGTCAATTGAATGGCTTTCAAAACCACTTGAGATTGGCCCATTTTCCCGGAGTCTGGAACTGTAATTGCCGCCGACAGTACTCGAATTCTTTTCCAAGGGAGAGAGATAAAGAGAAAGAGCGAGACGAGTACTTCAAAAGATGGCCAAAAACAAAGGGAATTCCAAATAGGCAATCTCTTTTATTCATCAAAAATTACAACCGAGATCCTTGACGACGGACTCTGGTTTTGTACCAGAGAGCTGTGTGTGTGTTTAAAGAGTAGCGCACCAAGGATGAGACGGCAATTTAAATGGTAATTAACCCTTCGATGAGGAATTGTTGATCTTTAGATGCCGTAGGGATAAAAGTTTTGTTGGGGGCAAAAGAATGTCCTTGTGTTCAACTCCATCAAATAGAATAAGGAATGTCCATCTGTTGATCCAAACAAGACAGAATAAACAGAATATTGACTCCTGGTCAGAAGAAAGTCCTCACCCACTCTCAATCTCCATCTTTCTCTCTCTCTCTCTGTTTCAATTTCTTAAGACAATAATATTGTTTCAAGAAATTATGTAACGAAATTATGATAAAACCGGATTAAATTGCCAACAATTTGCAAACGAGAACCAAAATAGAACGGTTGGGGTTGAATAAACCTGAAGCACTTTAAGGACTTGCCAAAAATTCAAGAATGGAATTTGTGTCCATATTCACAGCAGAGAAGAAACAAGTAAACTTTAAACAGGGAAAAAGGTCATGGTCACGACCAAGGCTATTTTGCATGGAAAATAGTATGGAAAATATTTTCCTTCCTTTGGCAAACTATTTTTGGGTTAGAAGAAGAGCGACGAGGAGAGAGAAAGAGTAAGAAAGTTGGAAGTAAGAAAGGGGAGGCCAAAACATACCAAATACAAACACACACAGTTCTTAATGTTATCAACACAAAACAAAAACAAACAACTTGGATACCAAGAGTTCATGCAAAAATAAAAGACGTGTGTGTGTGTGCGAATTTCTGCAAGTCCAAGTGTATAATAGAAGAAGAAAATTACCGTACAAATGAAGAAGAAAGAAAGTAAATCGTCCTTTCTAAAGGATCATCGCATTATTTTGATGATAATTTCACAAGTGGAATGGAACGCACAAATGCCCTTGCTCTCGTACTCATCATCTGGAGGCATTTATCTCTGTGGGAAACTTCCAGCACCTTGCCTTTCTGTGCTACCCAGGCTGAAAAAGAGACCAAAACAGCGCGCCAAGAGTTTGAAAACGCCGCTTAATATTAAAATTGAATTTAGCACGGTGAAATATTCACCCCTTTATTTCGCAACAACCAACCACGTGGTGGTTAATGTTTGCTGAAATTTTCAATTTTGAATCGCCTCTCTCTCCTCTTCTTCTACAATTTAACGTTGGTGGTGCTGGTGGAGGTTTTGGCTGAGTTTCAATCATCAATTGATATTGTTTGATAAATTTTTAAAATCCAGTCAATGGGTTTTCCTCTTTTTTTCTTCTTCTGTTATTTTTTGGGGATGAAATGTGCGTGTAAATGGTTGTTGCTTTCGCTCATGCTTCTGTTGTTGTTATGCAAAACGAATTTTGTAAAAGGGTTGGGGGTTGGCAGTGTTTGTTTGGCGAGTGTGCGTGGTGAAATTGCAACTTTGGCTCTGTTGCATGCGAAAAGCAGGCCGTCGGATTAAACAGCTAACCACGTGACAGGTATGATTTTGCCCGTCAATGTCGAAAAGGGAAAGAAACCCCCCCACACCTAACCAGAATTTCACCGCAAAACCCTTCTAATCAGTGAATAGAATAGAAACTAAGACGAAATCAAACTTTGAATCATCGATTGATGTTTATTTTAGTATTTCAGTCGAAATTACATCGAACGTAAAAAGAAACCGCTCTAATGATGATTGAAAATTTTTGATAATTAATTTTTATTGCTGTTCGAGATCTATTTCGAAATTTTATCTCTCAAGGCGCGACAACTGGTGCTTGTTGTCGTTCCTTGTCTCTGGTGGGGGTTTTGTGGTTTTCAAGTCGGGGGGAAACACACACAATAACAGAAAAGTGAGAATAATTGATTAAAATTGTTATATTTAGAAGCCAATAAATTATTTCACTGATAATTAGTAGGAAAAAGAAGTAGAAGAAACATCTTCTTATTGAAGTCTCTCAAAGATTGAGCATAAAATAACCCATAGGAGAATAAAATTGGCTATGTTCTATCAATCACCGAGGCTCGAGCTGCCTATTGGAATTAATGTCACCCGATTTTATTTTCGAACAACAATCTTTTTGATACAGAGACACACGGCATTTTAAAAATAAATCGAACTGATCTCTCTCTTTCTAAGCAAAAACAATTTGGAGGAGAATATTTTCGGTTCGAAAACATTTTTATTGATCACCCAGGATTCATTATTTATTTCGCCTTTTAGTGAAGCACTCGATTTGATTCTCATGTCACTGTGCGCTCTCAAAGGAGGAACTATTTTCAGCTAAAAGAGCACGCACAACAAAACAGGCAATTAAATTCGATTTCTGGGAAAGAATCAAGAAGAATTTTATTCCTCTGCCTTTTTTCTATTCGATTTAATGCTCTATATTTCTGTTCTTTTCGATTTGTTTTCGAAGAACATTAATTATATGCACACAAAGTATGTACGATGGGTAACAACATTCCTACAATCGCACACAGGCAGGTAATCACTGGCACTAAATCCACTTTTTTCTCCATTTTTTTTATCGTATTGTACCTCTCATATTTACCAACTTCTTCAACATTTACTTTCAATAATGTCTTGCTTGTGTGTGCGATCACTTTGTACACATAATAATCAGCCGATGAACAGAAAAAAAACGAGGTTCGCAAAGGCAACAGAAATTAAAGTTCAAAATTATCTGGGAAATAATACATAATATTCAAGTTCATTGTAATTACATATTTACATACTTTATGTGATGATGAGCTGTACACACATATAACACCGGTGTCTATTGAAATGTATGAATGAGGCGCATTCGGAAAGTGGAAGTGCGTTTAATTTCTCTCCATTTATTATTTATTAGATGTAGTACCACAACTAAATAAATTAAGTCACTTGAACTGAATTCTTCCCAATATTTAATTACTATTTAAAACACAAAAACCAATTGATAATTGCCCAAAGCAAGCGGAAGAGGAATAATTAACCAACAAAAAAGAGTGCGGGTACAGCTGTCATCGATTAAATAGAACTCTTGAATAAAAATAAGCTTGGCGTCGGTGAGTGGTGAGTGATAATACCAATTTAGCAGAATTCGTCCAATAATAGTGCTGAATTTGGCTTGAGTCTACAAACAACAATGGCCTTCAACTAAAATCGCACATAAACACAAGAAGTGGTGGTGCTGCTGCTAAATTCCAAGAATCGGATATCAAAGAATGCATATTCATTATTTAAAATGCGATTCAAATTCAATTATGAGTTGCTTTTAACTGCAATTCAAAAATTCGCATAATTATGTCTTTAGCCCGAGAGAGGAGACGCGTCTTCTTTATTTTATTTCATACTTTATACACATATACACAATTTTTGCACAGCGCATTTTGCAATGAGCTCGCGAATCGAAATTAATTTTCAGTGTTATTACTATTATTATTAATTAAAAACGAAATGAAGATCGCTTTTAAATGGTGTACAGTCTTCTTCTTCATTTTTCAGTTGAGTATAGGTATATAGGGAGTTTATTATTATGCGAAATGATTGTAGCTTTGTTGTTGTTGTTGCTCTCTATTATACAATAATGCAAAAGTAGACATTTTATTGGCAAGTGGAGAAAAAGAAGAGGAGTAAAACAAGAGCACAGATCAAGAAGCGTTTGCATTGTAGGTCTGAAAATGAAATTGAATTTGAAATTACAATTTAAATAATCGCACCCAGACAGAGTCTCTTTCCTCTTCTTCTGTCCAGCAGCAGCAGAATAAGAATTAGAGAACAACATATGGGAAATGTTTGCAAAATTGAGATAAGGAGAGAATAAAATCACAAAATTCAAATACCAGAATTTTATACATTAAGAAGATAAATTAGCCAATGGATCAGTTTCTAGCCAACGAATGGTTCTTCCATATCCGGGATAATTTTTTGTCGATCAATCCACGGTTTCAAGAAACCCACAAAGCCAAAAAAACACCCAAAGATCAATAATGACTCTAATTTCTACAATTGGGTTAACAAAAACGACGATAATTCGTTCAGTGTTTGTGATCATCATAATCTTCGGATGGGCTGCTTCTTCAATCCACAATCCAATTGACATGGGAATAGTTGGTTGGATAGAGAAGAGGAGAGCCCTCTTTAGAAATATATATATAATAATGAGAAATTATTGGAAGCATTAAAAACTGAGTGTCTTCGATTTTGATGCCTCAAAGACAAAAACGCCAAGAAGAAGAACTATCATCAGACAGACACAGCACATGTTTTGGGTTCGGAATCGAGTACATCACGACACGCAAGGAATGGGTTTGCGTTTTTATTCACAGTTCGATTTTCCTCAGAGTTCAATAAATGATGATGATGATATCCATGTGAGAATTTGTTACTTTTTTCATAGTGTTATTCGATCTATAACAAAACACAGTTTTTTGGGGGGGAAAACACTAAATGAAACAAAAATCGACCCCATTATTGACACTGGGAAATTACGATTAAATGAAGAGACGCATGTAAATATTTTAACAAGGCGAGGAAAACCGCAGAAATGCGTTCATTTCGCGAAAAAAATGATTACGACAAATTTCTCAAATACTGAGTAGTGTGTGCGAGAAGAAAGGAGGAAATTTAGCGCGGTTTTCTAAGTGATGGATCGAATGCAAAGAGAGAGAAATAAGCAGGGCAGCCCTCTGTGAATAATTAATTAAGATCGACCTCGGTCTTTTGCCTTAACAAACAAAAAAACCTCTAAAGAAAAACGAACGACTGCTCAGTTCAAGTGAATTTGTTCTTTGCGGTTTCTCAATTGAATTACAATTTTTCAAAATGTGTCGCATTTTGTAACTGAAAAATTGATGATTGTGGATAACACACAAAAAAATCAAAAGTCAAATAAAGAGATGTCTACATCCGTTGTTCAAATGAATTTATCATCAGCACAGCTCTAACACATCCCAGTCTCTCTCAAAGCTGGTGATGGTGGTGTTTTTATTATCATCTGCTCTTAATACTTGTATTATTTCTCCATTGGCACTTCCAAGTGTTATTATTTATACAATTTATGTACATTTATGAAGGCGATTTATTAATAAGAGTGTGTTTTGATGAATCTCCCGTTATACCAATAAGAAATTTAATAATTATTATTGGAAGAAGAAGAAAAGCGGCAAAAACTAACGTATGGAACACATGAATGAACGAATCAATATGGTGATGAGTCCATTCATGAAGAAGAGCCGAGTTCCATTTCACAATAATTCAACACTGTGAGCTGACAATAATATAAATGAATGAGTAACAGAGATCTTGACTGTTCATCATAAAATCGATGAAATGAAAGAAAGAATAAATAAAAAAACAAAAAGCAGCATTGAGCCAATTGATCGGTTTTTAATTCAATTGAGAGCGATGTGTAATGATGTCATTTTTATTATTAAACAATATTTCCATCACATCACCATCATTTCGAATAGTTTCGAATATCATACTACATACATTGAATTTAAGGCAAACAGCTGAAGCGCCAATTAATGGATCGAATCGAACACCCATTAACCTTCGCGTGGCGCGCGGTCAAGAGGTCCAATTTTCGGAAGAGGGCAACTCTTCAATTAACCATTCGAAAACTCATTCATCACTTGTCAATTGGACAAAATAAGTTCGATAAAATTTAGAATATCCAAAGGAATATAGAAAAAAACAAAATTGCACAAACAAAACAAAACTCACAAATAAAAAAACAAAATAGCGGAATCAAATTCGATAGTACGGAAGAAAGCGACACTTTGCGAAATTGCATTTATTGCACTCTGGACAAGTCATCAAAAAATCCATTTAATTTTCCATCGACAACACTTCCCTAAACAGAGCTAGACAGACAGACGGTTGCGAAATTCAACGCCTTCTTTGCCAAACTGCACAACCTTGAATTTGTTGCACAAATGGATGGAATTATTTGTAAATAGCAAATTCGCACTTGGCAATTTATAGACACTTTATTTTTAAACTTCAAAGACCGGAAGCATTAACCTTGCACTGGATTAAATGTTTTTAATGTATTTTTGGTGAAAAATGCAATCGAATTAATTAATGCAGATTTGAACTCCATTTTAGTTTTCCTTAAACTCATTTCTTCTAAGATACTTTTCTTTTTGAAATAAATCACGAATAGGCCATTATCGTTAGATATGTTGTAGAGACCTTCAATTACAGGTACCATACACCGCACTAATCGCCATAGCTCTGAGCCATTCCCCAGATAAGTCAAGAAACAAAAACTCCAAACGAGGAGGAGGAGGAAAATAACACAAGATCGATTCCACTTCAATTACATCCGCACCATCATCGATAATTCAAAACAAATTGTTTGCTCATCAACTCGAGCCTCTTTGAAGGCAGCACAGACGGACAGAGAGATCGCGTCCAAGACAAATCGCCGATCGTTCCAATATTTGAGACATCAGTTCATAACTCAGAACATCATGCACCAATAATAGCCCACAACACTTTGTCCAGAAGAAAAAAACTCTTAAAATATATAGCTTATAGCGCACAAAACAAGAAGAGCGAAAATACGGAATACACTGGGTTCTTTTGTTGCTTGGACAGAGGGAGCACTACAGACACACCACCAGAACGTGAACCAAAGATAGCCAGTCTCAGCCCTAACGAGATTTTGATTATTTATTAATGACGACCACTTTTTTGTTTTGTTTCTCCATCTCTTGTGGCTGCTTGTTCCACAACACTAGACCAGAGAAGATGCTCGGTCCGATAGACCTTCTACTTCCTAAGCTACACTACATTATAATTCCAGGTCGATTAGCCGACCAATTTGTCCGACAACACAAAATTTCTGTCACTTAAAGAACTTGACCACTGTTTCCGATTGTAATAATTTTTTCCACTTTGCATCACATACATAGTTTTAAGTAATTTTTTCCTAATTTTTTTTTGTAATATTTTGGGGGACGGAAGAATAGTAGAATCCATGGGGATGGCCTACCTGTTGCCAAAACTGTGCCAATAGATACATGCGTTCCTTTTTGAAGAGCCACTCGACGGGGAGTTCTTCCATATCGGTCGGTCCCGTCTGCGGCAGAGTTGGCTGCATCCGGCTTTGGTGCCTGGCAGCAGCCGTGGCACTGCCCTCCAAACCGACTAGCCCACCACCGCCAACACTGCTGAAGCCCTCCGAAGAGGGGCAGTTACTTAGATAGGCCGTGATTGTATAATTCACTTTATCAAATTTAAGCCCAAATTGCTCATTAGTTGGTCGCGCACACACAAGAACTGGGTAATTCAATCACAGTAGGAGATGCACTCACAATATGTCGTTTCGAATTTTATTTTTTAAAGAAACCAGTTGGTCACTTTGATTTGTTGTGATTTTTTAAGAGACCATCAACACACTTTAACAATTTTTGATTCTTCCACAAAACCAAAATCACTTAATTTCTATTTATTTTTTTCCTTTTGCACTTGTTGTTTAAAACAAATCACTATTTCTTTTCTATTCACAATAATATAATAATTTCTCACAATGAATCGCGTTTGTCGTCATTAGTGTGTAATAAATCCGCGTCTGTCCACCGAAATGTTCCGCCAAGAAGTAAAGTGTAATTATATTTTCGAAAATTGGCAATTGTCACAATTGAATTGAAGTGTGCTTGTCGGACTTGAATAAAAAACTGATCACATTGAGAGGTTATGATTCTTTGCTATCCGTTATTTAATTAATAATCTCGCCGCCGTTCGCGTTCTTCGAAAGTTGTTCTTGTTGTTTCTCGCGCGCGAGACACGAGGAGTTGTCTCTCAGTTCGTTGTTTGGAACAAAATACACCAAATATTTTACCGATACATCTTTACCGCCGACAATCGAGGAGGTACAGGAGGTGCGAGAGGGACGGGAACCACAGGCAGTAAAGGTGGAACGAGATGGAATATGTATTATTATTGCGCGAGAGAGTTCTCTCTCCGTCGAACGAGACAGAAAATCGGACCTTTCTCGCTTCCTCTCTCTGGATCCGCATAAAAAATCCTCTCCTCTTCTTTTTTCTCGAAAGAGAGTGAGATAAATAAATATCCAAGAAGTAAATAGGAGTTGTATATAAAAGCTCTCTCCAAAAAATAAACTCTCTTTGGCATTGTTATTATTTTAATCGAATTGTGTTAAGAAATGGAATTTGAATAATTATTCAATTTCAATTGCTGGAGACAAAATTTTTAAAACAATCAGTAAGAACACAAGAATTTCGATTTGTTGTCCTTTTCTCATCATTGGAAAAAACCTCCTCTTTGTCCACATCTGCTGGCCAACAATTGCGATAAAAATTACCATATGAGCTGATTAGATTACCTTTCGAAGCGACAGTCTCCAAATGTCGTTCATGTAAAACGCTAAATAATACATTTCATTACGTTTAGCAGCCAACGTTGAGACGGCGATAATCTCCGTCTCATTTCAGCGACCGATTATTGGCCACGCCTCAAATAAAAATTCAATAAAAAATCGAACCATTATTTACTCCGTCATTTACTTTATTTGTAATGATATTTATATTTATAAACAGGGTTTCGAGGAAACTGACTGGCAAATCAAATGAGAAATTTCGGTTCGGCTTAATAATATTTGTTTTGTTCTATAAATATCAATTTAAGAGCTATTTTGAGATGAATTTTATAGGGATGATTTATCATTTTCCGTAAAGGCTTCACTTCACATTTCGAGAATATTTTAGTAATATATCTAATATTGAAATACGTTAAAGATAGGCAGTTGCATAATAGTCCATTATACCACATGTGATGTTCATTGATCTGATTTTGAAGGATGCTTTTGTTTAGTATACTACGATTAGTAATCCGCATGAATAAATGAAATATTTCTAAACATTTTCAAAACATTCAAAGTCGACAATTTTTTTGGATTTCTGATTTTAATTAAATGGTTTCCAATTAAGGAAATATTCTGTTTCTGTATTCAAAATCTGCAGTAAAATATTATACGTTAAGAAGCACTTTCAAATGAGTTTTCTAATATTCCATTATAACACGAGTTCTTTAAATTTGAATTTGTTTTTAATTCTATATTCTATTTCAATTGGATGTGTCTTGATTTTGAAGGATTTCTTTCTGTGAAAGATGTATATTTTAGTTTAGTAAAACCATCTGCAGTAATAAATCAGGCATTGACAAACTTTTCCAAAGGAGTTGTATAATGCTGCATTAAGTGTCATGTGTTGTCCATTAGAGTGAAAAGGGGAAAATTATTGATATTGGCGCAGGATTTTTTCACATTTTTCGCCGCGTTATGACGAAACTTTTGTCTGTCACTCATGATGGCTTTGGCCCCGTAATTACGAGATGGTTCCAGGCCTGAGCTGGTGGGCCAGGAGACGGACGTGGTGGCAGAGTATAGTCATATAAGCACCAGCTCGAGTTTGCCGCATTTTAGTTGTTTATACGGGGCGAAATATTGACAATTATGTACTATTTTCACACAGAGAAAAGCTTCAATCGGGTCTGTTGCGCACCCCCTCTCCTTCTTTTTCTTGAAAAATAATAAGGATGAAATACCTACCTCTCCGGCTGCTGTATATATGCCGTTTTTTATTTGTCATAATTCAGCTTTTCAAATGACGACGACGACGACAACGTTCCTCTCTTTGGCTTGCTCTGTGGAAAAAGTTCGAGTATTTGTGCGCATTGATTGAGTTCAAGTATAAAGTATATATGTGGAAAAATGTAACGCATGTGCAAAATATAATGCTCTATAAAGGAAAAGTATTGGAAAAGAACAAGATATTTTTATGCAGAACCAAAGAGACTGAAACAGAGAGAGCGAGAAGGGCCAAAGCTCTAAATATAGAGACAGAGACGTTCCATTGACGCGCACTGTACTTCACATGAAATATGAAATTTCTCGGCCTGGCCATCAATTTTTCGGAAAATAAATTTCCGTTGGTACATAGTTGGAATTAGACAAAAATGTGGGTCAATGTTACTAGTCTATGGCAATTTTTCGGCACCCCCCATCGACACAAACACTCGAAAAATAACCAGCAATTTTTTAAGTCAATTCAATTTGCTGATTTCCAACTTTTATTGTTAATATATTAATTTATGTGCACTTATTGCAGATTTTTGCGTGTTTTATATTGTTTCTCCAAACAAAACACTTATTTGTTTGTATACAATTCCCGTTCCAGGAATTTACAGAACTTGATAATTTTTTTCTTGCCTTTTCACATTGAGGCGACGTAAATATAGAACTCTTTCACCTTCTGATTACAAGTTTAATTCGGTTTAGTTATGGTTACGAGGTTTTCTAGCTAAAAGTAAGTTCTTTATACATTTTTATAAGAAAATTTGGCTTGTTTTCAAACAATATTTAACATATTAGCAAATATGCGAAATTAACTTGAAACTTTAGAATAGAGAACTAATTTACCTACTACAAGGCTTATAATAATTTTCTAATACAAATTCTAGTCTGTTAAATCTGTTAAAACTTTGGAAAATTATTATAGATATTGGCTTTATGGTAATAACTGCTATACTTGTATATTACTACCAAGTGAATTATATAATAATAAATAACTACTAAATGGTGGATTTTATAATTCGTAAGTTTCTAAATTTGATTTGAAAAAATAACAGTTTCCAAGTTCGAACTGAGCTTATATTTTGCACACCCGCCTACTGGCCGATGTGGTAACGCAACCGGCTGCTTTTTCGGAGGCCATGGGCTGGGTCCTTTTTCAACTGGTCTAGGTGTTATTATTAATTGACTAATAATAAACTTAAAACAAATAGTCATGAAAAGTCTAAGACCGTTGGTTAAGGTTTAGACTCTCCATTTTCCTTACAGGAATTGAAAGGGAAATTTATTTTTTATTTTGCACGCCTTAACTGTCCCACAAAACTCTATGTATTCCTAACTTGACTCACTTTTTAATTGATAAATTGATTATCATTTGATTGATTCGGAGAATATTTAACTATTTTCATTCCTAACTTGACTAAACTTTTTGATAATTAAATTAATTTATTTCGTATTGAGAATCCGAAAATGCTTGTTTCTAATGTTATTTATTTTTATGGATTCGGAGGTTTTTAGCATACTGATAATTTATTCTTTGCGAATATTACTAATACAATAAATAAAAACTGTTCATAGCGGTTTTCTCAAACAACTCACAACGAAATTTTCAAATTAAATGAAAAAATTGGTTTTGACAACAATTTGTAATTTTATTAAATTGGTGACAATTTTCGTGCAAATTTTAAATTATTTCAGCACTCCGTGGCGAAAAGTAAACCATTACAGAACCAATTTGCGTTAAAAAGAGGCTTAGATAATAATAGTTATTTATACAGCTACGTCGATATGATAAGACATTATTAAATAAAAGGGTTTTTTAAAGCACTTGTGCTATAAAAACTACATTGACNGAAAAAATTGGTTTTGACAACAATTTGTAATTTTATTAAATTGGTGACAATTTTCGTGCAAATTTTAAATTATTTCAGCACTCCGTGGCGAAAAGTAAACCATTACAGAACCAATTTGCGTTAAAAAGAGGCTTAGATAATAATAGTTATTTATACAGCTACGTCGATATGATAAGACATTATTAAATAAAAGGGTTTTTTAAAGCACTTGTGCTATAAAAACTACATTGACCGAACACAATTTAGTTTCATAATATCGATTGTATGTAACTAAAATGCATAAACGAAATTATTCATTTTAATTTCAATACCCAAACATTTTTGATGAAATATATCAAAATACTCATTTTTATTTTATTTAGATATTTTCTTAAGAGTTCAAATTAAGGTATTTTCTGTCACACATTATTGAAAATTTGCTCCTAAGGAATTTCTTTTAAAATAATAATAAAAAACACGTAAAAGTCAACTGGCAAAAATGCTTACCTCGCTGTTGTTCTATACTCATTTTGAAGAATGTACAATAATCAAAGCCCTCTAAAAACGCGGAGAGCGGATTAAATGACGGGGTCGAGATAAAAGTGAAAAAGAACACTTTAGGAATGCTATGTAAAGAGCAAAGGCGTGCAAAATGTATGATGTATTATGTGTGTTTATCACATGGCAATTATGATACTACAAATACATACATTTGTATTTGTATATATAGACATAGAATTGTAATTATTTTTAATTGGAATTACAATTATCCGTGAGGAAAGAACAAACGCGAGTGGAAAAGATTCGTTCGATTGTCAACGAGACTTGAGACATGTGAGAACATCGGGATTGAATTCCCTCAACTGATACTCGTACAGTACCCTGGATAATTGCTCACGTTATGACAAGTGTCGGCATAAATGAATCAGGTAATTGAAGACGCTAGCCAATTGTATCACATTTAATCGATAACAAAATATTTCAATCATCTTTAGCAAGAATAAAATATGGCTGATGTTACTTTTTAACCCTATGATGTTCTCATTTTTAATTCGATTACACTTAACTTTTGATGAAATTAAATTTAAATTTCAAACAAAACAATAATAAGGATAGCAAAAAAATCTATAGATGGGTGAAAATTTAAATTATGCTAAATTTCGTTCCACCGAAATTCAGAAATAAATAAAATTAAATACCAAATTGAAAAAAGATAAAATTATCATTATATCTTATTTACCAGGAATTCTACTGGGTATAAATTATAATCAAAAATATTTTTAAAAAACTTCTAAAAATAAATAAATAAAAATGAATTTAAACAAAAAAATTAATGGCAGGTCTACGACCTTTACCAAAACCTTTTTCAAGAATTTTTATATGAAAATGTATAAATGAATTTTAATAATAATCCATCTTTGTTACATAAAAATTATATGATGACACTAAAATTTGTTCTATCAAAGTCGGTTTTTATAGCACAAGTTCTTTTAAAAAATCTTTAAAGCACAAGTGTTTTTTTTTATTTTTAAAGTATGACCTTCGTGATCGAAATTTATCAAATATTTGAATATTATTATTAAATGAAACGCAAATATCGGACTTCTCTATGAATTACGACTACTTGAGACCATGTGTCAGAGAGAGATACATGATGTATTACTTTCCCTATCTCACCGAAAGTGTGTCTCGGCGAAACAGAAATTTTAAATTTGAATTTTCATAAACGATGGCGGTTTGTTTTAGATTTTATGTAAATTATTAAAAAAATGTATTAAATTAGGTGTAAAACACGGTCGATAAGCACACCACTCGCTACGCTCGTCACTTTAAAAGATCCTAGTGTTTAATAATGCCTGTCACATTGATTAATTCATTTAAATCCATATAGAAAATTGATGTCTTTTTATTTATAATTTATAATCTTGTTCAGTAAATATTTACACGTGTGCCAAAAGTAATTCTTTTTATAATTATAGATTTGGATTTATTTTTTTCAACTATTGTGATATAAATCTAATAATAGTCTAAAAAATATAGGATATTACAGAACATTTTGTAACGTCAATATTTATAATCTTTTCCGAGAATATTATCAAAATATAACAGAAATGTTATTGTAAATGTCGAAGGTGACAGTCAATTTCCCTTAAAATAGGTATATGAAATTAAGGGAAACAATTATGGATTATCCTAAACACCTCCCTATAATTTCAGTTATTTTTAATCGCGTACAGAATTTTTCCTAGTCGAGGATTTATTTAAATCTTGTCTTATCATTTTTGGAGCAAATGTGGATATTTCTCATGAAATTCGTGGAATCGTAATTTTTGGGCTCTAATAATATTAATCACGGTTGTTATTATTATTCCTCTATATATTTATGTAGAATAGGAATCTGGTATGTGATGATGGTCGTTAGAGCATTATGATTGTTGTATGCTGTTGTTCTCTTCGTTCCTTTCCTATAACCAAAATAATTTCGAAATACACCGCATTCGAAATGTAGGGTTACAAGTTTTATGATTTATTTCTTTTGCTTATTGTAATTATTTCAATTGAAATGCACGCTCGCACACACACACAAAATTAATATCCTTAAATCAAAAATGGTATACATGAGCCAGATGATATGCAAATTAGTTCAATAAGTAACAGGCAGCGAACAATCACACACTTTGGCGCACATCACATTTATCAAGGGGATGGAAATTGGAAAACAACAAAAATATTTTATTATAATTTATGAACGAGGACAGAAGGAGAAATAGAAGAGAACAGGATCTCATGGAATTGAATCAGGTAAATTGATCGGCAGTCAAATTCAAGGTAAGAAGTAATTTACTTTCCTTGTAATGAAAGTGTTTGGAAATCATTAGCATTATTCGAATCTTGTTCTAATTGCCTATATTTTCTTAAATTAAACCAATGCGCATTTCTATAGGGATAATAAGGTGTAAATTTCTTAACAAAACAATTTTAAAACTGGTTTTTATATAATAAATAGATTTAATTTAAATGAATTCATTGGCATTCAATTTCTAGTCGAAATAAAATTAAAAGCTAAAACGTCCATAAACGAATATTTTAAATATATTAATTACACAGTAAACAGTTGGATGGCCAGAGCGTACTTCGAGGACGACCAGCGGAACATTTAGGATGACGATCTGATATTCCGGACATGCTTGGAGAAGAGTAATAGCAGATAGAAAATTGTGGAATTCTAGAAGAAATGCCTTCGTTTAGTAGTGAACGGATTTTTAGGCACTAATAATGATGATGGATTACACAGAATTGTGTTTTTTATTACGGCATATGAAGGTTTGGCGCAGAACATACTATAGGATTGTAACATATCCTCGTATATTGCCCTAGTTCTCCCTGCTTATCAGAATTCTGACCCTAACTAACTTGTTATTATCGATAGAATATCTCAAAATTATGATTCCTTTGCGAAGGTTTAGGACGGCATGAGATGGAATGAGGAAGACTAAAAGTATTTATTAGTTCTACCATTCGGCACCCCACACTAGGGCAGTATAGGTCTGGACACTTTAAAGGACATGTTCAGTGTTTGTAATGAGGACAATTAGTATGGACTAATTGCTATTTATGGATTATAAAAAATGGGAGAAAGTTGTGAAAATGTGCATATTTTATTAATAATAATAATTTTCCCACTACATTCTATTATGGAACTGGGGGTTGCTTCAACCACAACCATCGGGTGCTAGACTTTACGTGACTGTTTGTTTTTCAGTGTATTATTAGTCAATAGCACCTAGACCAGTTGTAAACGGATCCAGTTAATCCGCCCATTTTGTTTTGATTTTTTGCACCATTACTTATTTATAGTTCGCGATGAATATTATTTCGCAATATTAATGATATACACAAATGGAAACTTTTTCACGCTAGAAAAATAT
Source organism: Clogmia albipunctata (assembly GCA_001014945.1). Classification (NCBI taxonomy): domain Eukaryota; kingdom Metazoa; phylum Arthropoda; class Insecta; order Diptera; family Psychodidae; genus Clogmia; species Clogmia albipunctata. The sequence continues at coordinate 64,851 of JXOV01002362.1, forward strand.
CCGCCCAGGATTCGATCTCACGATACCTCGAGGAGACAGACAAGGGTGGTAACCGCTTGACTATGAGGCAGAACATTTAGTTAAATTTAATATTTATTGTTATTTTTACAACAAGGTCGATAAACGAATTTCTTTAATAATACTGACCAAAAATCCAAAATTATCACATGAAAATACTGTAAAACACTAACGCTTAGAGACATCTTTGACCAAACAATTTAATACTAAAATATTAATTTTATACTTCATTTTACAATTTACATTTGGTTATTACTCGTAGCAATAATATGATATGATACAATATAAATAACTAATCTGCAAATCAAACTATACTAAAATGGGTCTTAAGGAGACATTTTTAATTAAATTTAATATAAAAAAATACCGAACGACTAATCGTCATTCGAGTAGTATATAAATGTTTGTGCAATTTTTAAGATGCAATGGACATTAATATAATTACAATTTAAACAATTCCAAGATTGATTTTTAAAAACAATAATGGTGATAAAAGGGTTCGATTTCATCACTGTTATTGGCAAAAAAATAAATTCATTTACATATGAAAGATTTCAGACTTTAAAAAAAAATAGAAGGTAAGAAATAAGTCCAAGATCTCCTAAAAGGGATCAGGTAAAATGATTGACGACTAAACTAATTACCTTTCCATATATAATAACGAATTACGGTTGATCCAATTTTCGAAAACTGTCTTTCAGTGTTTCATAGAAATCGTAATTTTTCGTAGAGAGGCAAGGAGGAGCGAGGGGATTAGTAAAAAGACTGCTAGAACAATTAAACCCTCCGGATTTTCTTAATTTCATTATCTTTTTTGTGTGTGTATGTTTGATGTTCGGCTCACATCCGCTGCTCCTGGTCCATAAAGCATCGTCAGTTTTAATGTATTCATCTTGTTTTTTGTCTGTTTTGTTCACCACCGAAAAATCAAAACCTTCCCTCATGTCGTTTGATCGGATTGAGGAGCCCCGAAGAGACCGATGACAAACTAGAAAGAGACGGAAGGAAAACTCTCAATTCATCCATCTATATGGATATGCAAATGTGGTCTCTGGTCGGCCAGGACTTGAATCATCGACCGAGAGGGGAGGAAGCATGAGAGCCAGATCTCATCTGACATTGTGCAGGATAAATATGATTTTTCGGGAGAATTTTCAATTACCCATTACGGCAAATAAATCAAAATTAAGCACAATTGAATTGAATGGCGAAATACAATCATTTGGCGTAATTTGCATAAAGAAATAATTATAGTAAATCGACAATTCGGGGGACTGAAAAGGATCGGGTTCTCCTCAATCCATTTCCAAATAATATTACAATAAACAGGCACATCTATGAAATCAATGATTTGTAAAATAATTTTGCGTGCGGAATTTTTGATTGAACAGTCTCCTCATTTTTCATCCAGTCAATTGGCATATTCTTCTTCAGCATAATGGATTAATGGTGACAACTTTCGCAAAATTATTATCAGACATCAAAAGCTGAGGTGCTATAAAATATCCGCATATAAATTAGACTATACAAATAATAATAATAGTAATGGCAACTGTTGCCAAAGCGAGAGGAGAGTGGTGCGAGAAGAGATTTAATAATAATTGGAGGGGGTTTTCGCAACCCTTTTGTGTGCGACTTGAATGGGTTTTCATTCCGCTGAATGGGTTTTCGAAGCCAATTTGGCACAGATAAATGACTCGCGGTTTTCGAAATGGAAATCACAGCAGAGCTTCATTCACAGAAACTCCGCCGAAAATCAGCATCGTGGACGCATGTGACCGTGAAGGTCATCAGCTGTTTCAGAAACAAACAACATTATTGATCCACTTTAGCAGCCGCCACAGCCAAGGGGTAGTTGGCCAATCCAGTTTTTGACCGAATTTGTGATGGTCAAACATCATCTTCATTAAATTAAATAAGAAGAGAAATATTAAACACTAGAATTTGCCTAAGACTTCATTATTGAGGAAAATAATGTTTTATCATTTTTGGATTCTATGGATTGAAATAGTTCTTTCTAATTATAAGATGTATACATTAATAGAAAATGATTACCATTTAATTTATACTCATGGCTTATGATCATACATAAGAAAGGTATTTGGCGGGAAATTATTCTATTGGAGTATCTTTAAATGAAACGTTTATTTTATTGCTTTCATTATCTGTTTAAAAACAGTGGTCTATAAAAATTAAATATTATATAACATATCTTTTAGAACTAATTTATTTTAGATTACGGAAATTTGTGTAGAAGTCTTCAAATTTATTTTTTGCTAAATATATTAAAAGTTCAGGTTCAAAAGTCGTCTTCATAACAACATTTTTATCATTAACAATTGCATGAAACACAGTTTCGAGTAGTAATTCTTCATGAAAATCAATTAAACGTATTTAGATAGTTCTAAGTCGAGTTCCAACTCATGCCCGTGTCTACCGCGAGCCCAAAATTTTTAAAAAATATTAACGGTTTTATATCATCAATTGTGCCATTTTAATGCTATTAATAGAGTTAAGAACGGAAAATCGGTGATTGTAGCCATTAGTTTTTAAAAATATAATTTAATTATAAGTTTCATTTTCGTACACTTGGAATTTGATGATCCATTATTCAACTCTATGACCCTATATGATTATATGGATTTTGAATTTGATTGGTTAATTTTATTTAGTTACTTTAATAATTCTAAAATTTTTAGAAAATATAATATCAGGTAAATACAGTCATCAGTTTTTCAGTACACAGTACAGTTACTTGACTGCTTATGCAAGATCGATACTGAGAACATAGGAAGGGGTTGAAGCACAGTAAAGACAAAATTCTGTCAATCTTAAGAACTGTAATAGTTATCTATACACCAAATTTTATGCATTTTTAAATAAATTAAACCAAAAATTAAAAGGAACACTCGTTTACTTAAAATCAAAATTAAAATTTGTGAAAATTTATTGTCTCCCTCACATTGTTTTTCTTTCCTTTTCTAATTCCATGGGAAGATGGAGAAAGCTATATCTTATTTCTCTTACTCGCACTTAGGATATATCACGTTGATCTTTCAATTAATACATTAAATTTAAACAATCCGTGACGTTAGGTTTAAAAGAGAAATTCGACTTGTACATCTCTTTTTTTCGTTTTATAATATTTAGACTTAAATTCTTTAAAGCACTTGTAATATAAAACCGTCTTTGACAGAACAAATTTAAGGGTCATAATATCAATTTTATGCGACAAAAATGAATAAAATCATTTACGTATGATAACCCCAACATCGGAAAATTATTTCTGTTCTTGCAATTTAATCTAATCAAACATATATTTAAAAATAAAGATAAAAATCACCAAAGGAAGATGCTATAAACTTGACAAAACCCTACTGAAACGAAACCTTTACAAAAATCTAACGGAATTGAAAGAGATCTTGTTTTCCAAGCATCGTCGTCGAGGTGGTCGGTGGTTTTATTTCGAATTGTAATGAAATGAGCAAACTGAAATCAATAAAATATTCGCGCGCGCGGGAAAATCTGGTGCCATTGTATTTGGTCGGTTTGCGGTACTTTAAGACTTCTGGGCGCTGATGATGATAATGCCTCATTGTGCTGTTTCTGCTGGCTAGTTTCTCAGCCACCCGCCTCGCAATTGATTTGGATCAGAGCTGAACAAAACTGCCCCAATTACCGCCTCCTCTCTCTCACTTTGGATCGAGGAATAACAGTTAAAGATCACCGGCGTCGATCAAGCGACCATTAAAATAATATAATAATGGATCCAGTGAGAAGAGACATTGTCTCTGCGGCGATTTCATTCCGTTTCCGAGAACGATATCTCTCCACCTGCCTGCCTGCCTGCTTATGAAAACAGCCAATTGTAAATCGTTCATTACCAACTCAAAAGCTCAAAAGTCCCACAAACCAAATAGTTCACTGGAAATCGGAATGAAAAATCGCTGCTTGCCCAGGAAATTATACGGATTCGGTGTGAAACGCTCTCACACTTTGTTACACTACTTACTCGTTTCGAAAACTTTACGATGCTTACTTTATTGTTGTTAATTCATTTTATAGATATTTCCATCGATTATAATTTCTAATTTTAGAAAAATAGAAAAAATAATTACGATCTAAACCGTTTCGATGGATGTGACAAGTAGTAGTCTCTTTCCTGTCAGCCGTGCTTCCATTTTTTTTTAAATCGGTTTTCATTCATCCTAATTACATGTGATGCCTAACGCAATTTATTTAATTCCACAAACCCCAGCACGTCGCTATCCTGAAACAACTCATAGACCTCTTGGCTGTGTAGGATCCTCCATTCGCCATTATCGTGTACCGGCCCAAATATTCGACGTAGAATTTTTCTTTCAACTCGTTTTAGTCGCTCTTCAGTGACTTTTCTTATGGCCCATGTTTCACTGCCAAAAGGTAAAACGGGCCTAATAAGAGTTCTAATTTTATTTTGTTTAAAAATGTCCTTTGACTTCATTATATTTTGAAAAAACAATTATATCCTATTTGTTTATCCATACTAATATTGAATCTATCCTAAAAGTGTACATACTTATACTGCCCTGGTGTGTTGTGCTGAATGATGGGCCTATTAAACACTTTCTCCTATCCTATTGTAATAGGTCTTTTATCATTATATTCAAATATTAGTGGTAAACCATCTCAAAAGAAATGGTAAAAAAATTAATGGAATTGTGTTGTAATTATTGGAACCAATACTAATGCAAATAAATGGATTTAAAATAAAATTTTTGAAAACTAAAATTTTAAGATGGTTCACTATAAAATCTGATAACTGCCATTAGTTTATTGATGACACAACTTCCGGTTTCTATGTGCACAATATTTTTAGAAAAAAATTCATTTGGAATTAAATTCATATTCTAGTTTTAAAATTTGCCACTAGTTAGCGAATGTGTCGACTTGGAAATTTCCAGTTACAATACATTTAAAACGAAAAGAAGGTCAGAGACACAGTCAAAGATAGTAAAGACAGTCAGCTTTTGTATGAAATTACCATGTTGTGCTTCTTGGTGGCGCAACACTAGTATATCTGTTGCAACAAATTAGTGCCTCAATTGCGAAAGGGAGGAAAGGGTAAGGGGTATGACTGTCCAGCTTACATACGAAGATACGTTATCGTGCGTCGTTACAATGAATTCATATATGAACAAGGGCTATAATCCCCGAGCGGGTTCTGCGACCAACCTACCATACCATTCATTTTTTGCAAAAATCTGTTTACCAATTTTGTCCTCCTTGTTTCCATTCCTGTTGATGGCATTAATTTCATCAATCAAGGTGTTTGAATATGTGGCAGCTCTAATATTTTATATTAATTTTTGAATCTTTTTATTTGAAATTAACAATATTTTTGTAGCCATATGAGGTTTAAAAAGATATAAAAAAATGAATAAAATAATTTGATTTTTAGAGACAAATTTTGTTAATTAAAAGTTGATCATAAAAAGGTATAAAAACGTATTTGAAACATAAAAATGTAATCTCCAAGAAATTGCATTGTCTACAATCCACTTAAAACCCTAAATTACCCATCCAGAAAGGATTGCTAAAAACCGATAGCGTAATTACGGCGAGGGAATTGAAAGCATGCACAGATCGATAAACTAACCCGACTTCAAGGCATCATCCCTATACTTGAGAGATAGAGACAAGGAGGTAGAGAGAGTGAGAGCTGGCAAAAAAAGACCCCAAAGCCATTATTTCCCATTATCTGTGTAGCTGTCCTTTGAAAATTTATCGTTCAATATCGTAAAAATAATTACAATCCTCACAATCGAGATTAAAGAAGAAAATAATTAATAACAAAAGGGGTCGATGACGTGCATTCGTCGTGAGACACAAACACTAATGTTGTAGAGTAGAACGCAAGCGACAGAGAGGAGTCCATATGCAAATGAGCACTCTCGGTGTGTGGTTGTGTATCAGAAATCGAAGAGCATTAAGGCAAAAAATACCCCATTTATTGGGAGAATGCGATACAGTCTTTGCATAAATTAATAATTATTGTATAAGAGAAATAATCGCAACGGCAACAACAATAATAATAATAATAATAAGAGGTGGAATTGAAAGGGTTCGTCTCTGATATCGGGTTTTATAGCTGTGCTGTCTTTGTCCAATGCATGTGACACTCTATCCAAATGAGACTGTTTTGTAAATGGAAAACCGAATCCGTTCGATTGTCCTTATTATTATTGCCTTTATATTAATTCCTTGCATTTAAAGCAACACCGAGATCCGTGAGCAAAGGACCAGTTCCTTATTCCAAGGAGAAAGAGAGGACGATGAAATATGCAAATTAGATGTGTTTTTTTAATACTTATTATTCAAATTGCAGGATGCTAATAGGCAGATGTGAATTTATTCCTTATTATACCTTTATTATTAATGCCTTCTTCATCGGTTTCGTTTTCTTCCACACTCACATACACACACAGTGTAGACTATCAAGACTACTTTCGAAATGTGTTATGCAAGCATGTCTCCTTGTATGTGAGTCCTCCCCATTATGATTAATTCCGAAAAGGAAATAATCAATTGTTTTCGGGATTTATTATAAGTTTATCAATGAGAGAGGAAAAATGCCTTGGAACAAAATAAATAAAAACAAATTCAAGTTTGATTTAGATTTATATCCTCTCTCCGATGAATAGTTCCTTGTAGCCTTCAGTCCTTACCTCTTTTGCATTTCGATTCGTTCGAGTAATGGGTTTTTAACAAATTGGTTCGTGTGAACCGAAAACTGTTTGGAATTTCTTCAGAGATTTCGGCATCTGATCGATTTGGATTTGGTTTTTGAGGAGTGCTGGGCATTTGTCTGAAGGAACCTTAACTCCTTAATCACAGCCGTTCACCGCGAATCAATTTATCGTCTGTTCTTATGCTTCCAAGGAGTTTTGTTGTTAACATGAAAAATGTGCGTTCGAATTTCTTCAGGGTTGAAGTGAATGCCAACATCTGGACTTGATATATGGCCTCAGATAAACCACAAATATCCAGAGCACGAGAGAGAGATGCTAAAGACCATATTCTTGGTGGCAGAAGAGGGGCGGAAGGGTTACCGATTTCCTTCTTAATGAAATGGAAGAGTTTCACTTAATCTTTTTAAAATTTATGCTAAATGGATACGAATTTCACCCCCTTTCTGATCGGCTCGTCTCCGTTTCGATTGGAGGTGAGAGGGTGGGCTGGCATTGTTTTGGCAAGGAAATTCCGATTCCCTGCGGTTTCAATGTAGTTTAAGCGGATACACAAGCAGATGAGTGAAGGATGACGACCAAGGGAAGGGAGGGCAAAAAACAATTCCGAAAACTTTAAATTGACAATAACAAATGACAGAAATCTTTGATTCATGAAATAATTTTATAAATGACAACAATAGTTCCTCGGAGAGATCTCAATAAGTTTGCACAATACACACACAATGCCATACACACATTCGCAAAACACAATGTTGTACTTCTGTTTAAAATCGATATGGTAGAGTTTATGGATTATGCTCGATTTTCAACAATGGTATTGGAAAAGTTGCAATTCCATTCACGGATTTGACTTTGAGGTGCACAATTCGGGTGCTTTGGTGTTTGATCAGTGACTCGTGTAAATGTAGGGCAGGGAGCCAACTCGGGAACAGGTAGCGTTACCTGCTGTGTGCAATTTCTTTGTTCCCTGAATGGGATCTTCTTCTTTTTTTGCCTCTTTTGGTCTACCGTACATTGTGTTGCGCTCAAGTGGCCTTAAATTTGATCCCTCCAAACACATAATGCAATTTTGTGCCAATTGAGAAGGCTCACTGTGCAAAATAAACAAACACACACAATTGAATTCCGATCCATTAGGTTCAATCAACTCTTTCCCGCCATGGGGTAGCAAATTCATCCCTGGTTGCTCTTGCTCAACCAGGAAATAAATAGTAATAATCCCTTTGCTATTGAATTCGAATAAAAATACATTTTATTGCCGGTTTTGGGGGAAATGTAGGTCAGTTTTCAGGTATTTAAAAGCACGACTTTAAACCGCAACAAGGAAGTAAATCCATTGCAAATCGTTTTGCAAACAATTAATAAATTTGATGACACAGAATGAACGACGAAACACAACCTGACTTTTATTGTTTATTGATGGCTGAGCGAAATTGAATCGCTGAAAATAAATTAAACACATAAAAATTGGCGCAAGGTTATACACCTTTGCTTAATCAGACCGTTTTAGTTTATTGCAATTTCGGTAAATATATCACATTTCAAGGTCATTGCGAGGCGCCATTGAAATTAATGAAAACTGATTAAAAACAATTTTATTGACGTGGAGAAATTTCATGATATTTCATTTGAACTTTTGAGTTTTTATACAGAAGTTACGTTTAAATAATGTATTCAAATTCTTTAACTTAAAATTTAAAATATTATCAATAGTTCTAAAATTGTTTGAGTTAAAATTTAAGCATTAATTTTTAAAGCGCATATTTTATTACGTTTCAACAATTTCTAAGAAACAAAAAACTAAAAAATTGCATTGTCGTACTACCAGTTAATTATTTAGTTTAGTCGGTAAACTATAGTAGTATTAGTAAATTATAAGAAAAGTTGAAAATAATTCCAACTTCATTATTACTAAGTGAATTTAAAAAATGAAACGTCTTTAAATTGAGTTAAAAATTAAGCAATGACATTTATTATCAAAAACTTTTTTCAAATTACATCAAAATCATAACAATGTTGAATAAAACATTTTAAACTTACCTTGAGAATATTTTATATTTCCTTAAATGTGCTTTGTACAGTTTTTTTTTAATATAGTGAATTAAATTAAAATAACTTTTTTTTTAACTATTTTCATTAAACGACATTATTAACAAAAGATATTAAATAATGATTGGAAAATTGATGTGAATCCGATAATCGATCGTTGAATTGAGTTAAGATATTTTCGGGAAAATATGTGCGATTAATCAGAAAGTATTTATTATTTTTAATAAATGTTTATACATATAATAAATTTTAAAATTAGCAAAGCAAAAATAAAAATAAGTGGTATTTGTAGGTTGGGCGCATATAAATAAGTGAATGATATTATTATAACGATACATGATAACATATCACTGGGTGTATGGTGGATAGCCCTAGCTTTCCCTCTCTACCGCAATTACTGGCCCTAAATAATTTATTTCTATAAAAACTGTATTTCTATATGTATGATTCATTAAAATGATCATTTAGCTCCGCACAATAGAGCAGTATAGATTTATCCTCTTTAAAAGAGAAGTTTAATGTTAGTAGTTATCTTCGGGTATTAAAATCGTGTTAACAATTTCTGAAGATGTTTTTCACCCTGCCTTTGACAGCCTTTACAATACGTTCTTTTAATTACAATAATTTTCCCGCTCAACATTATAAACTCAGACCCATTTTAAAAATTATAAAAATCACAAGTTTACTATTGTTTACTGAATAAAAACTGTTCATTACATAGCAAAAGGCACAGCAAATGATTGATTAGTATAGAAGTACAATTAGACCCAACATTCTGCACCGCACGCTATGGCAGTAAAGGTCTAGGCACATTACAGTTCCGGACTAATCAGAATAACGTACAAAAATTTTGGAAAAATTTAAAAAAAAGCTTAAATAATTATTTATATACAGAAATGATTGAATAGTTTTATTAATTAGAAAATAAGTTTAGAAATTCTTACTCGTTTTTTCCTATCAAATAAATTAATGCATTTTATTCAGTAAAGAAATTTTGCTTTACCAAACAGAATCAAATAAAATAGGCATAAATTGTAGGAATTACGATTGAGCAAAGCATTTTCAATATATTCAGACAATAATTTGTTCTTTTCAATTGATATCGAATTGTCTGCAAATTGTATTTGTCTATCAAATTGTAGGCAGTTATGATTCACGTAAGCACGATATCTCGATTTTCCCATCCATATCGTCGTCGTCGTAGGATGATGAATTACCAGGTGGCGTGATTTCTACATGATGTGAGTCGTTCATTTTCAGACAATACAAGATAATAAAAAAAATAGAACCAAAATAAAATTATATTAAAAAATAAATATTAAAATGAAATATTCTTATAGGTTTTTTTTATGGTCATGACCGTTAAAGGATTGTAGCCTTTATATACAGTCGCCTGTGGATTATTCAAAACACGAGGGACTTTTAAAATATTTCGAATTATCAAATGGTTCAATTGGTGCAGCTCAGACTGCTCAATAACTTTTTTAAGTTAAAAAATGCCCTAAATACTACATCAACAAATCTGAAACTATGAGTTGTCGAGTTTGGAACGAAAATGAGTTTTGTTAAATTAGCAATGGGGGTTTTCATTGGAATTAACGGAAGCATAAAATGTATTGATTTAGTACAAAATATCAAGAGCTTTTGTAGGGAATGAATTATAGAGGAGTTCGTATTATCGAGAGTCGACTGTACGTACTTATAAAATATTTGAAAAGGTTACTAAAACAAGACACCACCCTAACTCTTCCTTCATGAACATTTATTCTCAAACTATCTAGTTTATTTTACAGTGAAATTAGGATTAGACAGTAAATATACCTGCTATTAAACACCACACACAAGGGCAGTATAAACCACCTATAAATACCAGGTTTTCCAAACAATAATCTAACCATAAAATTGAAAATTTACACCTTTTTACCTATTTGGCCAATTTATTTATTCCAAATTATGATAGAAAATCACTACTAATAGTTTTAATGTCAATATTGGGTCGAGATTTTTCATTGTTTTCAATTTAACGAAATTGTTTTTTCTGCGCTAAAGTAAATACGATGATAAATATATTTTTTTGCTTAAAAACCGAATTTCAAAATATGGATTTATCACGTTTTGCAAACAAACGAATCAACAGTACTTAGTTTAAGCTCGGAGTCTCTGAAAGACAGTAGTCGAAGCATAATTTATTTATTGACAATAATTTCATTTATCTGTAATTTTGTTCCGATCTGTTCCCACGACAAGAAAACAAAATCCGCAGAACGTGGAAATTAGTCGATTCAGTGCAGAAATGTACACATATAATTAGCAAATAATAATCTCAAAGTTATAGAGAGAGAAGGGGGTTGCAACAAACACACACAATTATCAAGAAAATGGAGTTGAATAGATAGTTTGGCGATGGCTATCGACTAGTCTTGTATTTTTCTCTGCATTTATCAAAGAGATTGAACTCAGGGTTTCCTGGGGAGAAATAAAGAAAGTCACTCTTAATGGCCGATTTTAATTTTATATAACAAAATGCGTTCATGTAGTATTCGAAAGATGACATTTTCCACATAATGGATATTTCTATTCGTCTCGCAAATTACAGAGAACTGCCGATAATTGAAATTGTTACCATTTTAAACGATTATTGCAAATAATTAGCTATTACCACAAATTCCGCCAGTTTGTGGGAAAATCATTAAGTTTCTATTCAGCAGCGTTCACATTTAATCATAAATAAAACCCCTTGACTGTGTGCCTAATTATTATCTAGATAAACGACATAAATGATAATAAATGTGTTGCAAAAGAGCGGCAGCAGAGAGGAGAGAAAAAAACTCGAGCGCATATTCAAGGTGATTTGCATCGATTGTTGAATGAAATTTTGAGCCAAAATAAAGAAAAACCACACACAACCGATATTGCACAATAATACTTTAGCTTCCGTATTGTTTCATTATTCAAATTTCAAGTATCAATTTACTTCAACTTGAGCAGAGATATTGTTGATGATGGTCTCTCTCACGGGCTCTGCTGCTCAAAGTGATGTATGTCTTTCTGTTGTAATGTCTCATTTTAGTGGCTCTAATAAATTTGAGGCATCAATTTATTTTGTGTGTGAAAATAAAACTGAAAATGTTCTGAATTGAACGCTATTTGAATATTTCACACATTTACTCATTGATTTGATTAAACACAAATACAATCCCGATTAATTCTCCTCGTTTTTTTTATAAGTTTTCAGTTCGGGCGAATATAAAAGAATTAATTACGGGCAATTCGTTTTGTTGTCCGGGCTGTGCTTGCAGACTTGGTCGTAGAGGTGTCTTTTTACCTTACACTTCCTCCCCAATATATTTCCAGAGATTTTGTTTGAATGGGAATCTGGAAAGAGAAGACGAAGAAGGCGATTAATATTGAAATTAATTCAATATGCAAATTGGTTTGATAATAATAATAATAATGCGAGTCTGCCCACGAAGAGTCCCAAATCAGGGCTGTGAATACCTGGACTTGGAGGTAATCTTATACCCAAAACCGAACTCAACAAAGGCCCAAAATAATGGCATAAAGAGCAGCACAATCGTCAATTGTCGATCGACGACAACCTTATGGAAAATGTTGATGATTTCACCGGTTCAAAGGTATTTTTTTTCTCTTCCTCTGATTATTATTTATTATTTCTCTTCGTCTCCCTTCAGTATATAAATTATAATTCCTTTTATTAAAAAAACAGAAGCGATTAGACCATTGTTATAGAAAGAGAGATGATTGTGGAGGCTTTTCTGTTCTCTGTATTCAAATTTCCCATTGCCGATAGATTTCTTGCATTGGAACAAAGTAGAATTAATTGCTATTTAATGCCTCCAGACGTTCATCAGTCACATTTCCAGAGTTTGATCCACAACTAGGTCCAAAGTAAAATACCGGAAGAAACGATCAGTGCTGTTAAATTGTCCAATTGTTAAGATGCATTGAAGATGATCTCAATGATTTCGTTAATTATGCATCTATAGACGACTAATGGTAATCCCTTCCTCTGATTGGAATTCAATGTCCTGTAATTACCTTCAGATTTGTTATTGAAGCTTAAAGTCAAATATTATTCATCAGAGCCAAGAATAAAGTTAATTCCAATTTCCGCAAGATTATATTGAACAATAGTAACATCAAAATAATAATTTAAACAGAAATTGAAATTATGAATTTAATTTTTTTGAATAAAAATATATTGCTTTACAAAAATAAAGACAATTTTAATACGAGTATGTATAGTTTCATCACATTAAGGTTAGGTAAATCTAAATTTTGGTTTTTAATCACATATAAAAATATATTCAATATTTCTTTTTCAATATTAGCCAAAAACCTGCGAGAAGGGCAAGTGCCTTGTTTTTGTTTCAATTTCATCCAAATTAGTAGGATCCCATATAAAAAAGGACGGTAAAATCCGTTTGCCCAACTTTCTTTACGTTCTTCTTTTTAAATGTGTTTGTGACTGTTTCTTCTAAATCGACACGTTCGCCAACTTGTGGTAGTTTTTGAAACTTATAATTGACATTTCGGTAAATGGCGTTTCAAAGTTAATTGAATTTTAAATTAAAAATTTCAAAGGTTGCTTGGAGATGGATAATTCTTTGTGAAGATTGGAGATTGGATCAGTACAGGATCTTGATTGTGTTGGATTAGGAAATTCGTATTTTAGGCCCAGGAGTGAATTCCTCACTTACTTTATCGAAGCTAAGTTATATTTTTTTATAATTAAGTATTTGTAATTATGCTTTGGTAAATGTCGCCAGATGGGTTGTGTAGTTTTTGCTCATTAATGTATATTGCCGAAAAATATCATAAAGTGTATTTGGACTATAGGTTGAATACTGGTTTTCTAAACATGATATTTGAAAATGGATTTAATTCAACTATAGTATGTTTCAAATAAAAATTAAAAAAACTAACACTAACTTCATTATAAACTGATCCTTTACCTTACTAACTGTCTATCCTAAACTAACCCTAAACCCTTCCCTTATACTGTGTTTAATCTATACTGTCCTCTGAGCGGTGCCGAATGGCGGGTCGTTGGCACATATATCCTATCCACCTCCCTTAACACAAAAGTAGATAGTGAAAACGCCTACGTGAGGAGGAGGCGATGGGCGGCACCCATCACTCCAAGGAATCACGATGTTGCAACGGTCCGGTGATCATTCATATGTATTTATATATATGAGTGAGGGCTATAACTCAGTCATGGGTTGTTTGGTCCAATTGTACATTACATTACATTTATATAATAAAATAATATATAAAAATAAAATATTAGAATAAATTAAATGTATTATTTTCGAGATTTACAGTTTTTTTACTATAAAAACTGTTTGAAAAACTTTATTTAGTAAATATTTTAATAATAAAACAATCGACAAATTGTACTTGAACTCCATTGATTTTACGAAGAATACATTCAGTTAAGACACACATTTGAAAAAGACATTCAATATTTCTTTTTATAACATAAGCAATTTTACGCGGCCACTTTAAATTATAAGAAAGATAATTTTAGGTAATTTTTAACGTGGTTAGCGTTAAGCCTTAAATTATTTTAAGGCAAATTTAAACCCGAATCACTTCAAACAAGACAACAAGAGGCTCCAATACAACTGTCTCTACTTTTATTAATCCAAACTCTTACTATTGACATCTTATCTATAACTAATCCACTTATAAACTAATCAATAACAGTAAAGAAATCTTCAATTTTCATAACCAATGGCTTGTAAGGACTCTAAGTATGTTTCAAACATATGCTACAGGTCATGCCTTAAAAATTCTAAACCCCTAAGTCTACTCAAATATTTAATATATTTGAAACTGGACTAATTCAACACCTATAGATCACAATATGTTTTAAAACTTATTTGAATGTCCTAGTTTTTGTGTATCGGAAGAGTGTGATTTAATCCCTCATAGAGTTCTTAAGCTTCTGGAGTATAGAATACTATAGATATGCAATCAAAGAATTTACTGCTTATAAATAGAAATATATAGTTTGTAATGCCGTTTGTTTCAATTCAAAATATTGAAGAACAAAACAAAAAAGTTTTAGTGTTTGAATATTTGGACCTGGAGTCCAAATAAAAGTTTCAAACCAATAGAAAAATAATCTTTTCTCAATTTTGATATAAAAAGTACTTGTTTTCATTAATTTATGCTTCAATAAAAAGTGAATCTTTTCTAAATAAAACATAATAATCATCACGGCTTGAAAATCTGAATGGAAACAGGCATAAAAAATGTACTATTGAAATGAAAATATACAACTCCATTCACAAATACAACTTATCATTCCACTTCTTCTTATTCTAGTCTGAAGAATGAATGTTTCATTTTATGTTTATATTTTGTTGTTGAATTTACAAGTTTGGTTTGAAAAAAGTCTGTTGAAGAATTTTGAATTATATTGGTAAACTTAGAACTGGTCTGTGTTATTTATATATATTTCTGAAAAGTTCACTTTTGATGGAAAAATGGGTATATATTTATTATTTTTTTTAGGTTTACACAAACAACATCAAAATGTTTCATTAAAGGTTATGTTTATATTTTTTAAAACTACAAAAAGCCCCCGAGTATCAAAGTTATGTTTCAATGTTTCCCATATAAATATTTAATTAGTGTGCTATTTTACAAATGAAAATTGGGAAAAATAGCATTCGTTTCTCGACGTTTCATTCAGTTTTCTCGAAGGAAGCTATTCGCGTCGTCGACTTCTTCTCCTAGCGGAAACAGCCTTCCTTCTTGAAAACCGAAACTTAAAGCGTCTTGAAACGAAAATAACTATTTTTTCACATTAGGTGGATGTTGGTTAATTTTGTAATTCTTTATTAAACTTTGTTCAATATTCCTTGTACAATAATATATGTATTTCAAAAACCTTCGTAGCTTGAAAATTGATATTTAATGTAATAATTAGTTGAATGGTTGGGATACTGTGACCAAGTAGAAATAATAACATATATATATTGTAATGGAAGAACTAGGCCCATAAAAATTTATCTCATAAAAAAACCAAATTGGTTATTGGTTCGCCCTAGCTCTCTCTGCCTGATAGCATTTCCGACCATAACTAACTTATTACTATCAATATAATAATTTCTTTAAATAATCTTAGGAACGTTTGTATAGGAAAGGAAAATTGTTATTCGACCCGCCATTCAGCACCGCACACGAGGGCAGTTTAGGTCTGGACAGGATCGGTTAAATGATAGTAATACGAACAGTTAATATGAATTACCAGCTATTCCCGGTTTACAGCAACTAAGATACCATGTTGTAAGGATGTTTACTCCCTGCAGCAATAATCATTTATTGAAATTGGAATATAAATCATTCAATTTATCAATCGATAACTTAGCAATACCTATTAATGAAAACCAAATGGAAATTGAAATTATTTGATCTCAAAACAATACTTATAAAATGTATTAAAATTAATTAATATTTTAAGTGCATTGCATGTATGCATTTTAAGAGACCTTGCATTAATTATTTCCCATTTTTTGTACCGCCATTTAAAATTGATCGGCTACTTAAAATTCTGCCCTTGTGTCCAAATTGAACTCTTCATTTGTTCTTAACCATTAATTCTTGTGGTGGTAATAGCGTAAATTTCCCATGAAAGTTTGGATTATCAAACGAAATGAAATGCCAAATAAATTATTTGCAAAATGATTAATATACGAACTTCCGTTATAGCGTATTAAAATTCTATAGATCGGAGCCGTGGATAGTGTGTGGTTCTTGAGAGCTGGGTGCGGCGGGGGCGCAGGGGGCGGTCGGTGCGCGGGTTTGAGAGGAAGAGATGATTACTTTGCTTGGAAAAATACTAGTGATTCTTTTGTGATTTTGTCCCACACCGTCAATGGCAAAGACGACGAGCCAAAGAGATATTCAGAATAGTATTTTAATATTAATGGAGAGCAATTTTCCATTATCGTTTGCTGATATTAAAACAATAAACTATTATTACCCCGGCAATGACTTCTTAATACTGGATCGAAGAGGAATCTTTTATAGAAATATAATTGCATGGATGATGTGAATTCGTTTCTGTATATTGTGGAAATTGTTGAAATAGCGTGGCGTTTAGAATGATGATGATTTTATTCCTCATCGTCGTCGTCGTCTTCTTCCTCCTCCTCCTCCTCGTCTACACTGTTCAATTTCAATTTCCAGGCCTTAAGTAGCAGTTGGACACATCTCTTCACACGGCAACCGGTCAAGTGTATCAGACACGAAAGTCATAACATTAACATTCAATTCAATTCTTATTAAAATACATACTTTGGGGGCATTAATAATAATAGCAACAACAAAAAAGAAGAGCGAAGAAAATATATATGTATGGAAAAGAAAGGAATATTTCTCTGGATAGCATTCAATTTTTGTGAGTTCTTAGATTGGTACCCTGTGTATTATTAATTATTATTACTGTGTGCGGTTATAAATTTTCCTTTTTTGTACTCGGTGTAATTTCCAGCCCAGAGAGAAGACAATAGAGGAGACCGGTGATTGAACAATGAGAAAATGACCCCAAATCCAAAATTATCAAATCACCCTGCTTATACTTTAACATAGGTAATTACCATTCTTATTAATTAAAAAATGTATTTTATTGTGTATAAATCAAAACGGTCAACGAAGAGATTTATAACAGTGTGATTTTTTAGAGACTTAATTAGTTACATGTTGATAAATTCTAAATTGTACATAAATTGTAGAAAATATATTTCTTTGAAATCTATCAAAAATATCTGCTTAATGTTTTACGTCAATTAAAAATCCAAATGAGTTTCTTATTTGGAAGCGATTTTTTTTAATTCGTATTTGTGATTATGAACTTTACCATTTTAGTATTTAAATATATTAGATTGTCCCACATTAAACTCAAAACTTGGTGACTAAATTTCAAATTAATATAATTTTTTTGTTTTCTAATATTTTTCATTGAAATAAATGACAAACCCTAAGTAAGGGTGAATCTGGTTAAAAAAAATTAACCAAAAATGAAATTATAATTAAATATTAAATATAAGAGTTTTTAATATAAAAGTATCGGTTAAGTATCGTTAATTTTTTTTTGAAAAATACTGGTGCTCGTTTAAACATTCAGCTTCTAATATTAAATTTAGAACTAAATATTTGAAATTATCAATCTTTATCATATTTTTTTCTTTTATTCTACAGCATTATAATATATTCAATTCTCAAGGACTATCAGTGTTGGGAGAATCACTCTCAAAACGCGTTCCCATGTTTTCTTTACTCCATGAATACCTAATAACTCATGTTTACTGTCCATATCACTAATTTTGAACCTGTCATCTAAAGTGGGTAGACTTATACTGCCCTAGTGTTCGTGCTGAATGGCGGGCCTAATTGCACTTTATTCTATCCTATCAAATCCTTACCAAATGAGAGGTGCATAATTTATTTTCTAGCAAAAAAGGACTCCCAAAACCAGGAAGAAAACACCCTCGCAACACATCGTTATGATTTGAACTAAGGATGTTGCGAATATTCGCATCCATATGCGGGGAACATTCGCACAAATTTTGACATCCGCATGAATTCCGTGCAGATGTCTTGCGGATGTCTAATAAAGCAATAGATTTTGACCAATTAATAACAAAAATTTCACTCGGTTATCAGATTGGACAAATCAGAAATATTTTTTTTATTGAAATAGAGTAATAATCTTTTATATTTTATAATTAAATATCTAATGAAATTAGTAAAAATTACTTTTTCTATTTTTGCAACAACAGAAACGCTTTTTATTATGATTTTTATTTGAAATTTCAAACATTCACATCTGCATTCACATCCGCAGATGTTAGTTTTGAAAAATCCACATCCGCATCCGTAGATGTGAAAAGAAAACGACATTGGCAACATTCCTAATTTGAAGAGTTCGAAATTAACTGGCAATTCAAGCTAATCGAACTTTTACCAACATAAAACCTCTCCTAAACACTGTACAGACCTTTACTGCCCTAGTGTGCTGTTCCGTATGGCGGGTCTAATAATTATAATACGCGCGAAGAAAAAAATGAACAATTATCAAATTGCAAGCAATAAGTTAGGGCCAGAATCTGTGATAGGGAGGAAGAGTTAGATCGATATACGAGGAGCGGCGTATGGCTGGCCACCATACATACAATGATGATCTTATTCATTTACGAATAAGGGGTAAGGGCTATAATCGCGGAGTAGGTTCTGCAATAATTTTTACACTAAAATTTGTGTGTGCCTCCTAATAAGTAATAAACTTAAATGAAATCTGTTGTATTTAAATCCAAAATTTAATATTTTTCCTCTAAAAATAAGTTTTTGAATAAAACCAGATATTTTATTCAAAATATTTAAACTTACAACTTCATTTCTCTACCTTAAAAAAATCAACAGAAGGTAGGTGCTATTTATCTTAGAAGCGAATGGGCAATGGAGCAAACAGTGGAAATGGTGGTCGATTGAACAAGAGTTGCGTTCGATTAAAATTCGATAACCGCTGCTGATAACGCTGTCATATTTCAAAATAACAACTGTTAATGGGTAATTTGAACACGTCGCTGTGTGTGTTTTAATACATTATTATTCGCCTTTATTCCGAATTTATGCAAATAAGAAATTTAGGCACCGAAACAATTTTAATTAGGTCGTTTGGCGGAAATCGAATTTATTTTCGGTTTTTTTCTCGACTTTATAGGTAACCGAGAGATAGCCGCCTCTGGGCTAATAAATAAAAACAACAAAAAAGCCCAGCCAACAACACACACAAACACACAGGTTCAAATACACGTGAGGGACTGCGGTTCGTGACAATTTAATTTATATATATTTTCGGTGGTTGTGGCCTTTCTGGGGTTATTACTGCCCGAATTAACAGAGAGTAATTAACGATATGATGGAAGTATAAATTATTGACCGGAGCTCGCTCCCTTTGACTCTCTTTTGACGCCACTTATTTTGACAACTAATTTGAATATTCCACATGTATTGTATTTTCACAAGGGCAGGTAAACAAGTTCAATGAAAAAATACCTAGATATAGATTCATTTGCTCGAAGCCTAGCAAAGTTAAAAACAATTTGTCGAAAAGTTCTTCGGATTTGAGTTTAATAAAGTTCAAAAGTAACTGATAGTCCACGATAAAAGTAAAATGAGAAAATTTATAAGTTTGTAATTTGAATATATCTAAAATATTAGGTAGATAGAGATAGAGTTAATGTTGGAATTCAATGTGGGAAAAAAATTACTAAGATATGGTGTCCTCCTCAGGTGTAGTATTGTTTTTGACTTTATATTTTTGTAGCATAAATTATAGATATTCGTAATTAAATAATGAATGATTTTTTTAAAAATTTCATTTTATATGAAACAATATTAATAAAATAATATGATGTACTATATAGCATAAGAAGTATGTAATTATAAATGAATTAAAAAAAATGATCTACTTCAGGGATCGTATTTGATTAGGATTTTAAGTTACTCATAATAGTTATTTATTCAACAAGGTCGATAAGATAAGTCATTATTAAACACAAGGGATGTTAGAAAAAAGAAGGCCCGAGTGTTTAACAATGCTTATCGACCGTGTTTTATACAAAATTTTAAGCATTTTTAAATAAATTAATACAAAACCATAAAAATTCTTCAAATTTCTGTAAAAAATACATGTTTTGCCCTCTATGATAAACCACAAGAAAACGTAGTTCATAAGTTCTCCGATAGATTTTTTTTATTTTACACTATCAAATCACAGTGAAACCATGCCCAACGAAAGTGTTGTACATATAAATTTAATGGATTTCTTATACGGAGGTCACATTTATAATAAAGTAAAAGCTCTTATACTAAAATTGAGTGTCATAAAATCAATATTAAATTAACACAAAAACTAAAAAGGAACATTGGTTTTCTTAAAAACAAATTTAAAATTTAGTTGTCTCCCACACAATGTTTTTCCATCTTTTTTCTACTTTCATGGGAAGATGGAGAAAGCTATATCTTGTTTCTTTTACTCGCATATAGGAAATATCACGTTAATCTTAAGTTAATACGTAAAATTAATTTAAATCAATTCGTGATGTTCTGTTTGAAAGAGAAATCTGATATATGTATCTCTTTTAAAACGTTATATTCAGATTTAAATAATCAGTTGGTTGTGAAATCATCCACAACGAAACTGACGTCCATATTATTTTGTTGGATTTCTTTCGCGGAAGTCACGCTTTAATACTAAAGAAAAAGCACTAGTGCTGTAAAAATGACTATGTCATAACAAATTTTAGTGTCATAATATCAGTTTTATGTAGTAAGTAAAATGCAGAAATCATTTAAAACTTTTGAATCTCCCCTCAAAGTTCTGTATTTTCTGTATTTGGTTTGGTAACAATAAATGGCTTTGGTTTTTTTTGTATTTCTCGCTTTATTATTATTTCGGTTCGATGAGTTATTTTTCGATCCACTTTTAGTAATTTCATGTATCGTGTCGTTTCACAGTATAATTATTTTGATATGTGCCTCTGATAAAAATTCAACTTTTTGCGCTCACCGACGCGTTTTTCGTTGTTGAATTGTGCACAAATACGGCCATAGATTTTTGTACATTAATAAAATTTATTGATGAGTGACGATGTTTTATGAGGAGGAGAGGAGGCTCCTCCAAAACCAATGTTAGAGGGTAATCCGACAAATACATTTATTGCAACGACGTTACAGATGATAAAATACATACGTTACTCAAATTTAACCACTTTTTGCAATTGGATGTCGTAAAGTTTACATCTTTTCGTTTGAAGTCACCTTGGGAAAATTTTAAATCAAATTCGTTTGTATTATATTGGGACTACTATAATAAATATTTGACAATAAATTGGCAATATACTTAAGATTATAAGGTAAATTTACCTTATTTGTCATTGTTAAAAAGTTAAAGATCGAACATGTTGCATCTTTAAACATGTGCTTTTAATTAAATTTACCTTATACAATCATTAAATAAATATTAATGAAACATGAATCGGTATCAATAACAACATGTTTATATTAATTTTCGGCTGTTTTCACATAATAAAAATATAATAAAGTTAATCTCTTTTTCGGAAATAAATATTTGATTCGATTTTGCAACCAACATTATATCAGCAATCAATGGTTATCAGATGGTGTTTATCTTGATTTTATTTGAAGATAATGCTTAATTTCTTTTATGCATTTTGGTAAAATAAAATTTATATTATGGTACTTAAATTTCTTCAGTTAAAGACCTTTTTATAGCATAAGCGCAGTAAAGAATTCTTTAAAGTACTACTAAAAACTCTCGCTACACTCGTGATTTGAAAGGACCCTAGTGTTGTAGGTTGATTTTACACTGCGATCTAATGTCTATTGTACCCCCTGGCTTGGTGATTTGGCCTGATCAAACGTCAATTTTGGGACAAATTAAATTATAATTATTTAAAAAGAGTGATTATATGATTTAATATTTTTTTAATGATTAAATATATGTATTACACTTTATAATTCTACATTATATGTATTTATTTATGATTTGATCATCGAAACATTGCTTTCCAATAGATTAAAATTAATTTAAAATATTTAAGAATATGCACAATACTCAAAATTGATAGTGTTATTTAAAAATTTCACAAGAAAATTTATTTATCTAAGGATATAATTAAGATATAAGTATCAAACATTTGTTGTTATTTTTCCGGTTAATATGACTCCCATTATAGTGACCATCCGTTTACATATAAACCAATGCGTAGTTTGGTTTATATGTAAAAGATATTACAAAATAGACAGATGTAAAGACCGTCCAGTTAGTATGATCGACTTTGGCTGATTTTTTGGAAATTGTGACTGGTTGCTTAACATATAACCGCTTCATATTATTTCCTTATGTCCTTATCTTCAATTTAATTTCCAGACCCTTTTATACTCTTGTCTATCTAATTTACTTGTTGCTTTTAGTTTTACGATTGATATTACATAGTCTCTGATAATGAAGGGCGAAAAATTGAATTTCTTCGATGTTAATTCTATAGCGCTCCAAAAGATTGTTGTCTACACCACCTATATATGTATTTGTTGTAGTCTTTGATAGTCAATTTTGAAACTGGTCTAGTTGTTATTAATTGACTATTTGACACTGAAAGCAAGTTGTCAATGAAAAGACAAACCCGTTGGTTTTGGTTAGCATGTTCCTTACAGGAATTGAATGGGAATTATTATTTATTATTATTTTCGTTTGAGTATTTAATTTAATTTTGTGAATGATTTTTTGTTGTTGATATTTTTTCATTTAAAATTAGTTTTTTGCGTGAGTTACCTACATTTTAATATACCTAGAAAATTTTAGGGATTATAAAATTGTTATGTATACAGCTAAGTCGGTAAGATTAAGCATTATTTAACACTAGGGTTTTTAATGACACGAGCGCAGTGTTTTAGAGAAGGTCCGCATATTTTAAAGAATTCTTTTAAGTGTGTATATAAAAACATCTAAAAATATAATGAAACATATAATTTTGATGCAATAATGCATAAAGTATTGATTTTAAATTTTCATTTGTTAACTTTAAAATCATTATCACTTCAATAAAATTATTAATGGAATACAAATAAAAAAATTCAGTAGTTTTTTCTTTGCATAAATATGAAAAATTAGACATACATTTTATACAAAATAAATACAAACGCTTGAATCCATAAAGATAAAATAATGAAAGAATTAGAGCATGTGAATTACATTTAAAAGGCAGTTCAGTTTAACGAAAGAGTGCTGAAGACCGGGGTGAGCAAGGTGTTATTTATTATGGTTTTGGCGAGAAAAAATTGCCTTTTGACTGGGTAGTAAAAGAAGCACCTAAAAACTGGGAGACTCCTGATTACGTGTGAGAGTGTTCAGCACTTCATTTACTTCAAATACTCTTCTTCTTCGTCTTGGGCCATTGTTCCGAAATAAATTATCCGAAAGTAAATAATTCATTGGATCGGAATGAACGCAATGAGGTTTTAATTCAAATTAGCCTCGCACAATTGACGGACTATGGCTGGTCGATAGCAGAAACGATGCACAACAGAAGACCAATAACCATAACATGAAAATAATGTTATTTGTTTAAGAAATTATAAAAATATTTCATTTAAATTGCATTTTTAAAATCAAAATTACGTACTATGTTCTATAAAATGTAGAGAAACAACATTGTTTTTACTAGTTTGTAGTATGACAAATTCTGTAGAAAGTTACTCTGTTACGTTTCTACTATTTCATGGTACAAAAGTATTTGAATGAAGCTTGTGTAAATAGAATTCCATAAATTTAAAAACATACATATATGCTATACATATGCGCTGTATGCATATCGCTCTAGCTCATCCTCCCTATCACAATTGCTTGTCCCAACTAACTTATTGATATCGATATACTAACTGCTTTATTATATGTCCAGGCGTATTAAGATTGGATAGGATAAATAAAGTGTGTCACCTGCTATTTGCCACCGCACACTATGGCAGCATATATCTGGACATGCTTATGAGATGTATAATGTTAGAAATAAGTACGGTTAGTTTGAAGTGCCAGTTAATTTCCAACTATACAAATTAGGACGGTATGTTCGAGGGTGTTCTTCCTACACTGAGAGCCCATCCTTAAATTAGAAAATAGATTATTTAACGCATCACTAAGTAGTTTAACGATACTAGTTATTAATTATGAGTAAATAAATTACTTTCATATTAATAACAAGCTAAAATTGGTCTATCAAAATCTGGTAAACAAATAAAGTAGACAAGGATAGATTAAAGTGCCGCCATTCAGCACCGCACACTAGGGCAGTATAGGTCTGGATACTTTAGAAGAGAAGCTAATAGTTATTTATTTAACAAG
>JXOV01002362.1:89838-103991 GCA_001014945.1 Clogmia albipunctata
ATATATATATATATAGCCTTTCAAAACCCTTAAATATATCTTCAATCAAAAACTTTTTGAGTGGATAACTTGAACTTTAACGTTTATAACGTTGAATTTTTATATTAGTTTTTAATAGAATTATTCAAAATTTCTTTCTGGCTTGATTTACAATCATAAGCATAACTTTTTGACATTTAACGAAAATTATCTTCGATCATCCGCTGTGCGATCACGGTAATTATAAAATTATAGCCTCTTGAGAGACAAGTCGAAGAGTGCAATAGGGGGTTAAACTAAGGCTTACAATAAAAACAAAGCCAGAGCGTTTGGAAGAGAGTGAGAGATTATGATCTGCTGCGGCTGACCATCGAAAGAACCTAATTGGGACTTGGTTTCGCTCTGATGGCTTTTCAATACATAAATATACGGTAATAGCTGATATTTGGTTTTTGAAATGACTCTATCTTTTTGATCGTATCGCGGGGCGAACGAATAATATTAAAGAAAGACAATGCAGGGGGAAGATCGTTTTATTATTACTGTTATTGGTGTGAAACATCTTTGTCTTCAAATAATAAATACTCCACCAGCCATGGGCTTCATGCAATAATAAAATTCCCAATAACAGCCACAGTCATCATCAGTAATAAGGGTAATAAAAGTTTTATGTTTACTTATGTATTTCATCATAAATTATTTAGCCGCATGAATTATAAGTGAATAAGTTTAAAATGATCGTGAATTGGATAAAATTTGTATATTTCCAATTATTTAATTAATTTAATAAATTTGAACATTCTATTTAAAATTTATTTTAGCGTATCTATTAATACTTGCTCTGTCAAAAAATACATCGATTGCGCTAAAACCGGGTTCTGCTCTTGGCCTTCCTCAATTCGTTCTTCCAAGCTGTTCGATCCCTCGAAGACTGTTTTCCAATTAATTTGGCGTCCTGGTCAACGCCATCTTTCCACCTGACACCTCTTCTCCTCGTCGCTAACATCGAACCACTTACTTTCTGGGCTGCGTCGACTTCACTCATGCGACATAAGTGATCAGTTCACCGCAGTCTATTGAGGCGTTTGAGTTTGACAACATCTATACCGTTGTTGCACAATGAGGTTGTATAGACTCCGGAATCATCCTTCCTCATGCACTGGGCCGAAGATCCTTTGCAGAATCTTTCGCTTAAAGGCGACGAAAGACTCCCCTTGTTTTTGGCTGAAGACCGATGTTTCTGACGAGTATGTGAGAACTGTCAGGATCATTGTCCTTTACGTCAGTTGTTTAGTAGATATTTTTAGAATTTTGGATCCGAATAGCCAGATTAGACTATAGCAAGCTCTGCTAGCTTTAAAATATAAAGACATATTTAAGAAAACGGTTATTTTTTAGATTTTTGTAATAAAAATTATTTACAAATGCATAAAATGTTGTATAAAACATTGTCGATAAGCATTATTAAACACGGGCTTTCTTCAAATCACTCACAACACGCTTGTGACTTTAAATGGCTCTATATATTGTTAAATAATGCATTATATTATTAACCAAGTTGTAAAAATAACTATAAGCCTATCTTATAATAATTGTTCTATCAAAGACTAGTACCATTTTATGAATAAATTAGCCATTTAATAAAAACGAACATTTTTTTTATATCATTTCGAACAAATAACTGCCCAAAATGGCAGCAACTTTACAAACCAAAGCGTAATAACATATTTCTTGGACTCATGATGTCTAGTAAGTTAGATAATTAGTAAGAAGTAACAAAAGGCAATAATTGCACAAAGGAAGCAAGTTGCAAATTGATATATTTTTTTGAAAAAAAAAATTGATGTCTATAATTTTGCATACAGTAATTACGTAACTTACAAATATATTTATTGTTATTTAACTTTGTAAGATTTTGTGATTTTTCACGAGTTCATGGTTCACTAATCCATGACTCTTAATTCAAGAAACGCACAGGCAGACACGGGCAGGCAGACGAAGTGGTGTAGTAATGGCGATTTTAATTGACTGGGAATTGAAGGCCAGCGAATTGCGATCAAGCTCATCCATCCATGGGTGCAAAAATGATTAATTCAAATAGATGCGCGCGTCTTATTGCGGTGACGTCGGATCGTTAAAGACCATAAACAGCAACACCATTGGCCAGACACTGAACCATCATCAGCATCGGATGCGAATTAAATTTACACACTTATATAATTTGTAGATTAAATTAAAAAAACTGGAAAAGACCCATTCCTCAAATTTAATTATTGAGTACTAATTTAGAGTAAAAAAAGGATGTGCGCTAGGTAATATTCGTAGAGAGGCTGGATAGCGTAGTTGGTTAAGTATTTCGTCACAAAATTTTGAAACAACTGTTCAAATCCCAGTAAAAGCAGTGATTTTTTTTTAATTTCAAAATTCAGTTGTCATTATCAACTAATATTAACAATTTGTTATTAATAATTATTTAAATACATTTACAAACAATATCTCCGGCCTCAACAAATCGAACAGCTGGTGACGTCAACACTATTTGTTCGAATTCAGACTGGTTTTCAACGCTTGGATGAAGGAAACCGGATATTTCTATTACATGTGCTCTGCCGCTGTTCAATGAACGGATACAGATGAAANAATTTCAAAATTCAGTTGTCATTATCAACTAATATTAACAATTTGTTATTAATAATTATTTAAATACATTTACAAACAATATCTCCGGCCTCAACAAATCGAACAGCTGGTGACGTCAACACTATTTGTTCGAATTCAGACTGGTTTTCAACGCTTGGATGAAGGAAACCGGATATTTCTATTACATGTGCTCTGCCGCTGTTCAATGAACGGATACAGATGAAAGTTATGAAAGGGATGGTCTTCTTCGTAGTATATGTGTTTTGTTTCGGTGGCAAACACCTGCCAAAAAATAGCCTCTTTATTGAATCATTAAGTCATGGTACTAATCGCATCAGAGCAAATAATGATTTATAGAAATGATATTCAATTGTTAATTGTGAAAGATCTACACAATAAAAACAAAATTACAAGTCCGATTTTGTTGAAATTTAATCAGGGACTATTTGGGAGACTATTCTTCATCTTCTGATAGAATATTCAGTCGGCTCTCGAAATTGATATATAGAGCTTGAGGAAATTACACCTGTGGCGGTCCTGAGTTAAACGTCCTTATTCTCATGTGTGAAGGACATGCTTCTAATTAGGTCCATGTATTTAGATTCATTTGACAAACTATAATAGAAGTATGACAGATACTCTTAGATAGGAACAAACAGAAATAATCGTACATGATAGCAACTGAGTCAAATCTATGTGAACATCTTGATCTACGCATAGTTTTTAGAAGCGAGAAATAAGTCCTTGACACAGCTCTTTTATAAGGTATTTTTGCATGTTTTTAACTATTCAGTGATGCTAATAGTGAGTTTTTAGGTACTTGGGCCTGCTGACAAATGCGCTTTATGCTTGAATTTTCTAATTTCAAATAAACGAAATCCAGTAATTTTAATTTTTGGACATATTAAATGTTAAAAAGACTCGGGGCTTGGGAACCTCTGGATTAGGTTATAGTTCTTCAGAATGTGTAAAATTATTAAATTATACCTAAACAAGTTTTAATATAAGCAATTTTGAAAGATATTATTAAAACTGTTTAACTATACTTATATACGTAGAATTCTTATTTAAATCTTTTTTTTACTAAAGTTTTTCAAATGTCTCGTCGAAATTATGATGCTTTGTTTTACGAGTTTGGTTATAAAAGGTTTTCTATCGGAATGGCATCATTCTACTTCTATTGGTGTCTTGTTCTTGTTCTTTGGTGGCTTGGCACTTGGAAAAGAGCGCAATTTAAAGGCATCACACACTTCGACTGACTGGCTGGCTGGAGTAGTAGTAAAAAGGCATAAGACATAAATTACGCTCGGCAAGAAGGCATCAGGCCATCGAGCAGAAGCGATTCTTCAAGAGATTACCCCCAATGATAAATAACAATAAAAATATTTAATTTAAGAAATTGTATACCGCCATCATTCGCCGCTTCGTTTGCATGGTCCGTTGCCCGCAGTAAATTAATCAGAACGACTTTAAATTTTCCCCAACTATATTTTTTTTTCTATTATTATTATTGTTATCATGCGTCAAACAACATGTCTGAATATAGTTGCGGTTAAGAGCACAAGGAAACAAATCGCGATTACTGATTATTGAATCTGCCAACTGAGGTAGGGTAGGGTCTCTTGGGGTCTATTGGATATGAGCTTCTACAATCCCACATTTATAACAGACGTATAAAACATAAATAATTCTTTTTGTAGAAGAATATATTTTCATTTGATTTGATATTATAATAGTAAACTCAAAACTACCTTAACTACATTATTATTTTTAAAAATTTCTCCTTGAACTCAGGTTCTCTTTTATTGAAAAAAGACATTAGCCATTTCTACATATGGATTAAATTAGTATTTCCGAAACTTTTTTTTAAAGATTATTAATTTAATCTGCCTCTGTGTCCTAGCGGTTAGTACCCCGGACATCCTCCTCGAGGTCGTGGGATCAAATCCCGGGCGGATATTTTTCTAGCGCGAAAAAGTTTCCATTTGTGTGTATATCAACAACATTGCGAAATAATATTCATAGCGAATTATAAATTTGTGATGGCGCAAACAAATAAATGAAATGGGCGGATTGACTGGATCCGTTTACAACTGGTCTAGGTGCTATTAATTGACTACTAATACACTGAAAATAAAGAGTCATGAGAAGTCTAACACCCGATGGTTGAGGTTGAGACTACCCCAAGTTCCGTCCAGGAATGTCGTGGGAATTATTTTTAATTTAATACAAATTTCAAATAAAGATATAATATAGAGTTATATATCCAAGATATCTACGATTGTCCAGCTGCCACAATTTCAACAACAATTATTTGCCAACTGAACCCTTTTTCGAAGTCAGTACTTCTGAAACCCGAACAGTCTCAAGGCAAGTTTAAATCCACCTTAAAGCAGTTACTTGATAAAAAGGTAACTACTGAAGTATAGTCTATTAAATGACCCATTTTCAAGAGCTAAAACCAACCCAAGTTAAATATCGAAAGCGGTGTAAACAGCATGCCTTGTATTTCAGAAGACATTATTTTAACACAAATGGACAATCCAGAGCTTGGTTGCCAAAAATCTAGAAATCAGTGCATAATATAGTCAATGTCTCCAGTATAAATAGCGAAAACGGAAAGAAGACATTGCTTCGGTCGTGATCAGACCTTCATTCCGTAAGGCT
Source organism: Clogmia albipunctata (assembly GCA_001014945.1). Taxonomy (NCBI): domain Eukaryota; kingdom Metazoa; phylum Arthropoda; class Insecta; order Diptera; family Psychodidae; genus Clogmia; species Clogmia albipunctata. The sequence continues at coordinate 95,125 of JXOV01002362.1, forward strand.
CTGCTCACGCCCTCCCCGGTGCTCTTATTAAGTAAATCTTTGCATAAAAATCTTTTTTAAAAATATATTTAATTTGTGTTTGAAAAAATCGGTGTTTTGTATAGGTTTCACTAGAAGGAGTATTTTTTACTCCAAGGACATGCAATATGCATCGTTACATTGATTAATATTGTATAAATTATATATGAATAATGGGCATAATATTTAACAGATTATCCTGTTTAATCTAATATCTTAGTATTTATAACACATTTTAAATGTTTTCCTTGCATAAGTCTTATGAGACTAAAAAAAATAAATTTTCCCTTTCAATTCCTGTAAGGAAAATGGGGGTCTCAACCTCAACCAACGGGTTTTCGACATTTCGGTGACTATTTGTTTTCAGTGTATTATTAGTCAATTAATAGCACCTAGACCAGTTCAAAAAGGACCCAGTCAATCCTACCCGCCCAGGGATCGAACCCTTGACTCCAAAGAGACACCCGGATGCGTTACCACATCGGCCACGAGACAGATAGTCTTATGAGACTAATCATTTTATATTATTTTGGTGGGAACTTCTGGCCATAATCTTTTAAAAGGATATGATAGACAGTTTTGTATTGAAGTGCTCTTTATTATGATCGAGCCTGAATAATATGTAATAAATATGTACAATCAAATTTTTGTGTAGAGCTCTAAAAACTATATAGTATCAACTTAATAAATAGATTTATTTTTTTATTAAAAAATATATTGAAAAGACTAAAATCGACCATTTTTACCTCATTAGACCCTACAAACGCATAAATAAATACGGTGTCTAAATAGTGACGAAGAAAAAGACGAGTAGAAATAAAAATGATAGACTTGGCTTAGTTCAAGAGCGCAAAGTAATACCCAGAGCCATAAAGAGGTGATGGCTCTGATTTGATATATAATTTCGATTTGCTGATTAGTGATTACCACAATAGTGTTTGTGATGCAGAAAAATTTGCAATTCTTGCAGCCAGTGAGGCGTTTACTCAGTCGGTAGTCATTATGTGTATGTGGGAGAGGAAATTGCACAATGCGAAAGATGACGATGACGATTACTTTGTCAATATGCGTCAGTTAATTGATAGACGCAGATAAGCGTCATCATCACCATCAGCACTTGTTCAAATGAAAGCCTTTTTACTCACTTCTCTTTCTCTCTCTCTCTCTCCTCTTCTCTTTGAAGAAATATTTCAAAGAAGAATATATGCTGGATTATTTAAAAATCCTGCCAAAGGTGTCGTCATCAAGGGAAAAGGGTTCGATTTTTCTTCTTTCTCTGTTACACCAAAAACTGCATCATTTTAATTGCAATTTTACGATTGCATTATTAATTGCAATTAGTGCTCCATGAACAACAAAACACAGTCAGTGTTTGTTGTTTTACCCCGATTTTTGCGATGTTTTGCTGCTATTTGCATCATTAGTAATCCACTCGACACGTTCATCGTCTCTTCTAAAGCAGAAGCAAAGAGTTGCACCTCTTGTCGCCCATATTATTGTTGCTCAAGTAATGAAGATTTTCAAATCATTATTGCCTCTATCCTTATTTACTGTCACTCTCGCTTCTTGTATTATTTTTTTATTGAAAAAGACATGTGAATTAGAGAATTACACGTATTCAAATGGATCGATATTTTTAATGGGATATCAAATTCGAATTTAAGTTTAAATGAAATACAATATGTACAGTAATCTTTTTTGTAAAATCGCATGAAAAAAATGCATACCGCTGAATACACTGTAATTTCGCAAATAAAACACTCTGTTCATCTAGGAACACCAGTTCAATAAGCATAAACCCAATGCCAACAATTAACCAACATTCTCCGAGTCTAGATCTTGAAAAAAAATCATTAGATTATAAATGTGAACATTTCTCTTTATTATGATGTAAAGTATTAGTAAGGTTCGACTTCGATATCGCCTCCAGGACTGACGATGGGTTGAGTCGTTTTAATTTCTGGACATTTTGGCTACCTATGACCATAACATGTACGGCAAAATTAAGTAAATATCATTTATAGACGGACATTTTGTCTGTACATGTAACATGTCATTTTGTCAATATATCGTTTTGAACCCAAAAAATTAAAAATTTAAATATGACTCTATTTCTAAAAAATCTTTTTTTTACGACAAAACTGAATCCTTAGGGGATAATTTAAGCACCAGGATAATATGTAAATTCGTGAAAAACTTAGTGTGCTAAGTTAAAGAAAATTCAAATAAAAACTTATTTCGCTGAAATATCTACTGAGGGTTCTGATACCTCGACGCATGGAATGAATGGGTTCAAATTTTGGCAGGATAGCGGTTTGGATCACATGATTTCACAGTCAAAATCCAAAAAAATTTGTCCTTGTACTTTTTATACCTTTGTAAAATACATTTAAGTCGAATAAAAATATATAGATATATTAATATTTCATTATCAAAAATGTGACACAAAACCTAGAATAAAAAACTAAACCCCTCACAGAAAATACGATTAAAAGGAAAATCCTTATTAAACTTCAGATTTAAAAACTAAATACATGTACCATATATAACAAATAGCGTAGCTAAGCAGTGCTGGCGTCCCTTTAAAATTATTAAATAACCCTTATTGCCACCGTGTTCATCTGCCAATTTTTTTTCGTAAAAATTGCCTTTGGTTCGCACCGGCACTTTCAATTCGTCCACTGTTGTTATAGGGAGCACGCTACTTGCACAGCCCCATAACATAGCCATTTTGGCAGTCATATAAATGATAGCCGGTAAAAATACAGGGAACGGTCCCAGCGTATCTTGGTTATCGCCCTCAGCGGTGGATCCCGTGGAGTCCTTCGGAGGACCCTGTGAAGAATACTGTCCATCTCAGCGTACTGAGTAAAAAAAAGCGTGGTAGGAAAAGCGGACCGTGATAGTTGTCATTGCTTATTATTTAATTTTATTTGGAATATACATGAATAAAGTAAGATAATAAGATATATTAATTGTTGAGTTATTTTTTCAAACTAATGAATTTATAAATATAAATAATATAATTTTACAGATCGATACGGAGTAGGAATTGAGAATATAACACTATTCCACCACCCAACATTTTATTTATTTTTTTGTCGAAAAGGAGACTAATATAATTAAGGTAAAGTAAATCCAAACTAATAAAAATCCAAGAAAAAAATTAATATTAAACATAATTTCAACACATTTACAAAACCAACATTTGCAATCACCCGAATTTAAAGGAATATATCAAAAATCGTTTTTCTTCCAAGGACATAATTTATGCAATCAAATATCAATTACTGGAGTATTTGAAAAATTTAATTTGGAATTTGTCCCCTGAATGTAAAATTGTTCAATTATAAATATTCAATAAATATTGCCAAATGGAATAGGATTTGGGGAGGAGCGGAGAGGATAGGTTAAGGGCTGATGTCTGGCAACAACTGTACATAATTAAAAGTGTATTTGCAGTAAACTTGGTCAAAATACCAAATTTAATGATTTCCAAATACGGAGGAGAATCCCGTAGACAAATAAATGGGTTTGCAAATATTCAAACAATGCGAATTCGTTTTGTCGTGTGTTTTTGGACGGGGGTGGTGGTGGCGAATTGAGCGCACAAGAAAAAGGGGATTCGCGAAAGAATGCCATTGCCACCAGAGAGAGAGCAGGAGGTGGATGAAGATAAAATAGTTAAAAATTTCCAAGACACTAGAGCCGAATTTATACACGAATGTAATGTATTTTAATTATAAAACACATGTTTTACACACATACTCCGTACAAAACAATGTGCAGATATACGCTTTGGCCATTACTCGTATAGACACATATTTCTATAATTAAAACAAACAATAAATATGTATTACTCTCCGTGTATGTGTGATGGGTGCTTTTAAATTAAATTATTTTCACGGCAGTAATAACAATTAACGGAACAGCAGAACAACAACATCAGAAATAGTGAAAATAATAATGATATCAGGGCGAGAGCGAGCACACACAACCACTGTGCGATAATAATTCGAGCACTGACAGCAAAAGTGGCACCAACTCCACAAAACAACAACAGCAACGACCATATCAGAGCCGTATAATTGCAAATATTAATTATCGTCATCATCAAGCAGAGCGGAGCGAGAAAAACCCCGAGTCAACTTACAATTTAGTCCCAAGAATTCCAAAAATGGTTCGACTCGGGGACCTCTTCTAATGTTTCTGTTCTGTGCTGCTCTGTGTTTTGCACTTTGAACCATCATCATCATGTAAAAGAACATGAATTAACAAATTTATGTCATTTGGTGAACATACGTATTTATGTGGAAAAGTGGAAGAAAAGGAGGAACATGGAGAAGAAGTGGTTTTTGGAACCCTTTTTGTTTCGCCGAATTAATATGTTTGTCGTTATAGTTTTGTTAACACGCAGAAACCAATTTTATCGGGATGATATTCCTCTCTCTGAATTTCATCCACTGCCACTGGAGGAACATCACCACGGACATGGCCAAAAGCCGCATTACATCGACTCAATCCCCTTTCGACAACGACACGATATTCCGATACACCGCTGCCGCTTGGAATGGGAGCTCATTTATCCCCATAATTCGCAAAAATGTGCCCTACTAAGCTCCGACTCTTCCACAAAGCGGTTTTCCCACCAATTTCACTCATTTGGGTAGCATTTATATATTCGGTGCTTGAATAAGTATTACTCGTAGCTTGATATTTTTATGTGCAAATAGAAATTAAATTTCTGGTTAAATTGGTTTAAATTTTGGAACATTTCAAATCAATAGAAATTAAGGGTTTTATTGGTTAAAAATGAAATTTTAACACTACCCAGTTTAAAAAGTATTATTATGTTCAATAATGAGTCTACTGATTAACGTGTGTAATGCTACAAAGTATTGATGCTTTCGAGATTCGATTGCTTTATGTTTTGCTCTTTCGTATAAAAAAAATATGCTCTTCGACATCGATTTGATTAAGCGTCACATTTTCGCCCTAAAGAAAATTTTGATTTTTAAATTGTCTAATGATAAAAAGAAAGTCATAAGTCTACGAATAAATTTGTTTCGGCTTCTTTTGAGGAAAACACTGTACCGGACCGTTATAACGCTCAAAGAACTTTTGAAATCGATACCGTTGTATCTGCCAAATTTTTAAATTAGTTTAATGTGAATTTTCCGAGGAAAGTGCCGAAAGAAATGTGCTAAAAACGAATGAAAAATCGTTTTTATAACTCGGAAACGATGACGAACTCGCCTTAAGTCTTATTTTCTCATATCCTCGCCTTATTGAGAATTTTATTAATAACAATTCTTTAATCCTGTAATCCTAAGAGATGGAGTTATTTGTATGGTGACTAAAGTCAATATCAAAAACATAATAGCCGTAACTATATTTAAGTACTCGTAACTGTAATATCTATTTAACGTACTTATATAAATTAGAAATATTACTTATAATTCGTACAGTTTTTAGGTAAAAATAAAATTATAAAAAATATTTTTAACAAATAAGATCTCGCCATGAAGTAGAAACAAGGCAGTTTAATCTTATAAATTTCATACAAATTAGAAGGGCCCCAAATAAAAAAGTCAAAACCTAATTTCATGTGTTCGTTCATTCTTTTTAAATGTATTTGTGACTGGAATTTGCAGACAAACATCATAGTCAAATTTGAAATCAATCTTAGTAATCAACTTGCTTCATTCACAGAATTAACAATTTGTATTCATTTATTTTCAACAAAATTTCGTTTTTAAAGGTCATTTGAATTTGAAATTGAAATTTTGTCCTTAAATTGCGATTGAGACGGGTTGCAGAAGATGTGTTCCCAATTAAATAATGGCAGTTATTCGATTTTTTAGTGAAACTTTTTCTCTGTCCCTTTATGTCTTCACCAGATCCGCATCTTCTTAAAATTTTAGTTTTAATAATATTTTAATTTAAAATTATTGATTTGTCATGTAAAAATCGATTCCTTCTTCCGGGCGATGGTTAATATTTAATATTAACCAGAAAATTGATTGGAGGAAATATTTAATTAATGTTTATTGGATTGCTTTAATAATAGTTCTACAATACCTTGAAGTATTATACTAACATATCAGGAAAAATGTCGAACGTGAACACAAAAATACCAATTCAAAGCTTAAAACATATTCCTCCCCTAATACGAATATGAAAATGGATATAATTTTTTCGTATTGCCTTTAAATTGACTACAAAACCCATCATTGTGAACTGAAAATAGCAAACAGAATTCGCTTTGTATTGACATAATTTAAAATAATATGTGTTTTTGGTAAACTCTAATAAATTTTATTTTTTGTCACCCGAACAAACGAGTTTAACACATAGAGATAGCAGGGGTGGCTTAAACCGAAACAAGGGAGTTGGGGTCGTGTTTTCGGTGACAAAATTTAAGCGGGCGTTTTGTGAATCGCTTTTTGGCGATTTTTCGAGTAATTGATTTACGATTAATTACACGCCAGAGCAGCGGAAAAAGCACGTATTGGTATTTAATAAACTCGGGGTGGATCAGCCACTGCTGGTCGAAAACAAATTCCTGGCACACGTCCGAACTGCAAACAACACTCCATGGATGGTGTTTGTTGCCGGGCGATGATGATGGGCGAAATTTTATGCGTTTATCACAGCAGCAGCGGAATTTGCAAACAAAAGTGCCAAAGTGCTGAAAACCGACAAATTAACGTTTTGTAATCGGCCTGGGAGAGGATTAATTTTAGGATCACGATTGATTTTGTACTTATCTAATTGATTTAATGTACACAAGAGATTAATTCAGTACCAGAAATAAATAAATATAATGAACAAATGAAGTAAAGTGTAAATTTAATACTAGAATTATTGACAAGTTACTTTTTAAACCAATTTTCCTCTACATTTCTAATAATTTAGTAAAATCTAGGAGATAGCACGCTCAAAATATTGTTACATGATTTGTTAAGTCTGAAATCACTTGACTCTGCAAACTAACTGAGTATATAGCTAACATGAAAACTCTCCTGTAAAATGACTGAATCTATACTTCCTAAGTGTGCGGTGCTGAATGGCGGGTCTAATTATAGTTTTATCCTTTCTTATTCCACTGTATCCCTTTGCCAGGTAAAAGACTGTTTTTAAACTAAGAATCATGAGTAAACTTTGTATAAGGGGTCTAAATGCAGCGAAATTTATTCTTCCGTAATAGTCAGTTAATAGTCAGTATCGCTAAAATATCAAATGATGAGTTCGATAAGCCATAACCTAAATTCAAGGAAGGACAAGAAAGAAAAGGAAGGACAGAAAACACAATCACAATTCAAACTAGCAATATGTATAACTAAAGAGAAACCCCTCTTTTAAAAGTGGACCGAGCTATACTGTCCAAGTGTGTGGTGCTGAATAGCTGGTCTAAAGAACACTTTTCTCCTTTCCCACCCAAATTCTACTCAGATTATTTAAAGCAATTACTAAATCGATTGCAATAAATTAGTCAGGGTCAGAAATGATAGTGTGCAGAGAGAGCTTATTAACATTTAAAATGTAATAATAGTGATTTATAAAACAAGGTCGATAAGATAAGACATTATTAAACATAAGCGTAACGAGTGCCTTAAAGACTACCCGAGTGATTCACAATGCTCATCTACAAAATTTAAAAAAGAACATTTGTTTTCTCAAATCAAATTTAAAATTTAATAAAAATTTTTTTCTCCCTCACATTGTTTTTCTTTCCTATTCTAATTCTATGGGAAGATAGGGAAAGCTATATCTTGTTTCTCTTACTCGCACATAGAATATATCACGTGGATCTTTCAATAAATACGTTTAATTTTAATTGAAACAATCCGTTATGCTCTGTTTGAAAGAGAAATCAGATATTTGCATATCTTTTAAAACGTTTTATTAAGATTTGAATAATCCGTTTTATTGTGAATTCATTCACAAATACAGTTAAACCATACACAATAAAACTGACGTCCATATAAATTTGTTGGATTTCTTTCACGGAGGTCACACTTTAATAATGAAGAAAAAGCACAAGTCCTTTTTTTCTTTAAAGCACTTGTGCTATAAAAACGTCTTTGACCAAACAAATTTTAGTGTCATAATATCAATTTTAAGCGACAAAAATACATAAAGTATTTTTTTTCCATTTATACTTCATACTTTGTTTTAAATCGATAAATAAAAGTCATTTTAAAAATCAAGAATAAATATAAATCGATTAGTCATTCGTTATTTTTTAGCTTCAACAAAACTTCTTTGACTTTTTAGAAATTAAATAAATATTTAATCTCCCAAAAAGCGGTAGCATTTAAATTCTTGGCAATAATCCCAGTGATTCTTAGTTTAGTCACGTGTTTCTTTTCGAATTGAGTTGATACTTTTTCGATACTGTTAAATCGAGTTAATTACATTGACTGGCGATTAAGTGTGGGGGTTGAGGGTTGGTTGTTGGCTGGGTGATTCGCGGAGTGAGTGGACGACTCGAGTGCTGACTGGCTCTATGCAGTAATGAAATTCTGTGGTCACAATCCAATTACGCTTAATAGGAGATGGCAATCAAATTAAAATTTCAATTTCCATAAAAGGCCTTTGCTTTGTCCATTGGCGCTCCAAATTGGCTAATTCAAATGGATGCAAATGGTCACACGATTCCCGAATATCAAATCAATCCTTTCGATCGGTTCCATAAATAAGACGAGAAGAGCAGAACTAAGCCTTTTTTTAAGTCACAATTTTGGAGGATAATAGGAACAAGAAAAAGTTTTGTACATTTGCTTGGGGCTAGGTAAAGTTTTTTTTGCACTCTCGTATCGAAACATACAGTTTTCGATATCCAT
>JXOV01002364.1:0-37080 GCA_001014945.1 Clogmia albipunctata
TGTTTCCGTTCTTAACAAAACAACAATTATAATAATTAAATACATGTTATAAGTATCTTAGATAATATTATTGTGTGTTNGATAAAGAGCGTTATTCTCGGCCAAAATGTGGAAATGACCGTAAAGGCGTTAGTTTCTAAGCCATGATTATTTTGCATCACAAAAGCATCTCAAAAGAAAATCCGCGCGACCTTATTCTTAATTAACCTTAATCAGACCGTATTTTTTTTTCTTTCGAAATTCTTTACTCGTTTTCACAAACAACATTCTGTTATTAATATTTATTTAAATACAAGAAAATATCCTCGATCTCAATTGTCGAACAACTATACTTTTTTTATTGTAATGGACGGTCCATGTATTTTAAATGGGGTCCTTGAAATTTCAATGAAAAAAGTTGCCATTGCAATGAGAAAAGGTGTAGTATCGACAATACTATTTGTTCGAATCTGAGCTCCAAACTGTTTCAATACTTTATATGAAAATTTAATAAATATTGCGTGATATCATTATTACGAATATATTGGAAATAATCAACCATTATTCTTTTTCACAAAGGTTTTTACGAAATCCTCGCGAATAAGGAGATTTTTTTAATAACATGGATTATATAAAAGAACCAGGCGTCTCCACAAAAGCCCTAACAAATATTCAATAATTATTGCTGTTTTTATGCTGAAAAAATAATTATTAATACGATAATATATTTGAATTAAACAAGATATAATAAAATATCAAAGAAATCGTTTGAAATTAAATTTTATTGATCATTACAATCTTCACATCATTGATTTCGCAAAATACTTCTTTCCATAGTTTTTTTTCTTCAAATAATTATCCACTTATTTATTCGTACATTTTAATTCTGTCTTATTAACATGCTTTCAACAACCCAGGGCTTATCAAGCGTATCAACCAAACAATGTTCATTGCATTTACAAATAATGATTAGAACCGATAACAACATTTAAAAGAGAGGAACTTTTGTCTTAAACAGGGTATAGGATAATTGGGAGGTGGGTCCAAGAAATCCCTCAACAACCTCCTCCTTTTATCCCATTATCATCCATCGAAAGCGGGTAATATTGCGCGAAAAATGTTTAATATGGATAGAGGACAAATGATTTGCCTTTGTTTTGCACTATTACATGAACCATTAATATATTTCTTTACAATCAGATCCTAAACAACCGGAAGTCCTAGCGACAATTTTTCTTTAATGCATCATTTTAAAAGAGAGAGAGAGGCGATCTTGTTCGATCTTTGAAACAGTTTTGTTTTTTTATTGTTGTACCAAGAGAGAAGTGTGTTCTTCCATTTCTTTTTTCATTTATATCGTCAGTAAAATTGTAACAGAGCTACAATAAAATTCAATAACAACACTATACAGACATTGGCTGTGCTTATATTTCTCTTTAAACTATAACTGATTATAGGTCATTTCTGATATTTCTGGTATGCTTATGGAACATTTCTGTTTTTATATACAAAATTCTTTGAACTGCAGGAATTTGTCTGTTTTCATTTATTATGTACAGGAGTATTTACTTTTTACTTTATTCAATCCATTACGTTAATCTATTTCATTGTATTTATTAGGTTTGGTTTTTAAATCTTACAGAGGAAACCACATGTTTATCAGAGAGAAATTGAAGAGCCAACATTAAAAATGATACACTACTGAAAAAATAACAAAAGAAATGAAGAAAAGTAGACGCTGAANGAAATTGAAGAGCCAACATTAAAAACGATCACTACTGAAAAAAACAAAAGAAATGAAGAAAAGTAGACGCTGAAAAAAAACAAATGATAAAAAAACAAAAATAAAAACATGGATTCTGATTTAATATGTATATATTTTGTATTTATGGATCATCATTTATTTAATTGTATCTGTGGCATACACAACTTTGATATTATTGAAATCGATTGAACAGAAGAGAAAAAAAATTGTTATAAAATATACGGAAATTAAATTAAATTCAACTAATTAAAATTAAGATCATAATAAATTACGATGATATTACAGTGTATTTACTGACATATGCATGTAATATGTGTTGGTTTTGGAGAGTCATCATATATAATTACAACGGTATTGAATGTGTGTAATGTTATCGTTTCTCTAGTTCTTACAAATTATACATTATCAAAATGGCGTCTTCTGTGTTGGCTCTTCTCTATACAAAAGTAGAGGAGCTTACAAGTAAAAATTAAAATTACGGGTGTTTAAAAATATAATGTACATTGAACAGGTCAAATACAGAAGAAACAAACAAAAAAATTATAATAAAATAAAATACATATAACAGATCGATCAATCTCAATATGCACTTGAATATATAATGAGTAGTAGGCGACGAAGGAATTGTCAAAAATAAATTTTTTTTACAACGTGTTCCAATGTGATCGCATTGCGTTATGGCTTTGGTTTGGTTGCTCAATTACAGTAAAACGAAATCAAAATGAACTCATAATGGCCGATTGAAAAGCCCCGCACAATAATACGTCACAGGATAAATTGGCCATTCTCCATCCTCTATTCTATATAAATATATAATAGATCTTCCCATGATCGCCCTTACGATCGTCACCATTTCATCTGATTGCCAACGATCATCATCACTATACACTACTAGTAATTCTAGAGCTTAAAATGGATTTCTCTTATCTTCTGGCTTCGTATCTGTATTTTGCACGCTTAATCTGTACGAATTTCTTAATGGCTAGTTATTTCGATCCTATCATCCCTTTCTTTTCTCTTACAACATTCACATTATTACACTTGGCTGCCTTACATCATCTAATCATCATCATGATGTAGCTAAAATCGCATCCAATTTCTTTTTTTATTTCACTTGTACTTAAAAATCCGAAAAAATATCGAAACAATTTTTTAAAGAAAACGACATCAAATAACTTCTATAATTATATGTATATAAATCTTTCTCTTCTTTAAATTTATCCAACGAGATACATACTCTTACAAGTTAATTGCATACATTTTTGTTTTGTATATAACGCACAATCAGTAAAAATTAGGTTCTTGGTAATCTTATTAAAGAATTCATTATTGCAAAGATTGTTCATGAATTTACTCCGAGTACTAAAAACTAGATCATATATATTTGTAAAGATGTGCTTAAATAATTTATTTCCTTTTATTGGTAACTATGCTTCTTATCATCATTTCCCACCCTTAACCCTGATTCCAGAGGAGGACGATCCATTCCTAATGGACCGACAATGTCACTGATCACGTGACAATTTCAGTCCCCCTCTTCTTTAATTGGCCTTTTTTGTGTTTTAATCGTAAGATTTGCGCCGACTTAGAATCGGCGAAAGACACCCTTTCTTGTCCCCGTCCGTTTATTTCCTGTCCCTTCTCTGTTTTCATGCTTCCAATAAAATCCGAAACGAGATCAATTCGTCTTTAAAAAGACATTTTAACCACTACGATCTAGTGGTGTTTTGTTTTTTATATTTCGCTTAGTTTTTTTTGTTAAAATTTTGTTGTTTTTTTGTTTGCTTCAATATTTTTTTTCATTTGTACATAAAGTAGGCAAAAATAAGTCTTTTCAATATTTTACTCAATTAGTATATAGTTTCCAGTTTTTTTTCATTTCGAATCATTGAAATAATAAAATTATAGCTCGTAATTATAGCGCAAAAATTCAAGAAGTTGTCATGCTAGAGTATGGAGACATACACAATGATGGCCTCTTTGCCAATTAAATTTTTATTAAAGAAGACAACTAGCGTCAGTCAATTTTTTCCTTGTATATTATATAAATATTATTACTTATTCAGTTTGGATTTGGCGATCGTTCCAAAAATGGCGCCATTTATTCATTATTTTTTTTTTACTTAATTGATGGATTGCGAATTTGAAAAGGGATGAACCACCCTTTGATCACAAGTTCATTGGATTTGATTATTTTATATTAAATAGGGACGCGCATTTTGGCTATACATCTCTCTTTTTTTGGGAGGGGAAATACGCCAAATTTTTCAATATCAAAAGAGGTTCCATGAATTCTCAAATTTTTGCTTCGTCTTTACAAAAAAACTAAATCAGCCTTTTGAATTTTGTTAAACATCTTTTTGCCAATCTTTATTTTCTTTCAATGCCGGTAAGTTTGATTTGCCAAAATAACGAACAATGCTATATACTGCTATAACAATGTTTTACTGTTATTTTGGCACATTCTGAAAGCTCATTTTTGTTGCTCCTGGCAGAGCTTTTCTGTTCAAATCATTCTCCTTACTTTTATTCACCTTCTTTTTTGGTTAAACCCTTTCGAGTCTTTATCGCCGCATTGGCGTTTCGTCAGTCAGTTTTGTTTTAGTGATGATATCCTTAAACCTAAGCTCGATTAATCCTATCCGCTTAAAAATCAGTTTAGAGTAAAACTACGACATTGATCGCCGAAATACTTTATATTACAGCAATTTCTCCTTAATATTAATCATTAATTTGTAAGGACTAATAGAATAGTGGAAATAATAAATTAACGCTTAAAAGTAGACCTTCGTATAAGATACGATTTACGTGTTACTCGAGAGGCATCTATAGTTATATTTACAATTGATAATAAAAAATATATTTATATTTAATGTACAGGTGTAAAACCTAATGATAATAAAAATGATAAAATGGAGTTTGCATCTTTGGTAGAACGGAGGTGAAGGTGTTACTCTTATGTTTAGTCTGTGTGTTGTGTGTGTGTGTCTTTCAAACGGTACATTAGTTTAGTTTTTATTGCCTTGAGAGTTACGCGTGTCATTCTTTTCTATCTGATCTATTTATCAAATCAAACGAGAGAGAGATATATTGGAAAATTTCGCGCCAATTCAATGGGGTATTTCAAATTTGCTGCTGAATCTTCGACCAGAGATGCAAAATTATTATAATAATAAGCCGAACGGAATCGTTCTAGATAGATATATATTCCTTTCTTCTTTTGTGTGTAAATACCTATATAATAATAATCTGTATACAGTAGACAAACAAAATACTTATGCATTATATAATTACTAATGATAATAAAAACTTGATTCTTAACAATAATATTTTAAAAAATCATCACAAAACGCTTCCTCGCAAATAATAACCTAGTAGAATCTTTACTTAAGATCATCATATTTGTGGTACACACACATTCACCTGTCGTCTTTGTGTACTTTTTTGTATTTCTTTAATAGTAATATAATAATTAATTGGGAGATCCATCGTCACTCGTTTTATTGTCGCTTCATGCATTTCTGTTCAGATTCTAAAGCTTTCTTCTCCTTTTCCTTTCTAACCACAAAACACTAAAATCGAATTCTATTCTTTTCTTTATCTCTTTTGCATTTACTGTTATTAAATTTTGAATTCTTGACTTGTCAATTTTGAAGCATTGTATTGTCTGATCATCTCCCATTTTTTAGTTTTACCAAAAGGAAAAATATATGTATATAAACAAGAAAACAACTCTAAAACAAAAAACTAACCCCAAAACCAAACAATCGCGTTCAACAAACAACAATAAAAATACTTGAGTCTCTTAAGGGCTCAACAAAAAACCATTCGTTCCAGAATTGAAAAACCTTCATCAATATCATATCATCATTCCTTACTTCGTCCCCTTTCCTCTTTCAAAGACAATTCCTTTTTCATGTAAATATGGAAAAGAAAGAGACCTACTAACGAGAGTGGCTTACTTGCTAATCCTTAACGGCATACTACTACGGTCCTAAGTGGGTGTATAATAATAATAATGATGTATATAGGGATAATAATATGAATATAATATAATAACATCACAATCACATATGTATTTTTATATATATGCAGAAGAGCAGAGAGGAGGCCTCATCTCCGATCTGAAGGCCTGCCTCTCTCCTAACTCTACCAACTTCTCCTTATCATCTTAAATTTTACTCCGCTTTTGCTGTTTTTGCTCTTTAGATTTTTCTTGTGTTTTCTTTAAATTATTAAATTTAATCGCTTTTAATCACCACCTATTAGTATCTGGTTGTCACAGCCAGACTGATGCCGGACAACGGAAGTGATTTTCAGTCGCTGAACCGGGTGCACGCCTTCTTCCACTTACACTGAGTGCACCACTGCGTCTTCTGGTCCATGCCGTAGATCTTTCGGCATTTCTTATTCTCACCTCGCGTCCTTCGGTTGGGCGACAACGGCGATCTGTTCTGAGACGATGTGGACTTGCCGCCGGGCGAATTTAGCAGGCTGGCGTTCTGCTTGGGAGACAGATGGATGCTCGACGAACCGGCCGCCGTCTTTCGGTGCGAGTGGGTCTGCGGCGAGAACTGCGACACGGACGAAGACCCAGACGAGGAGGACATGGACGAAGGAGAGGCTGTGGGCGACGCTGTGCTGTTGGTGTTGCCGAACTGATGATTCATGGGCGGCAGATTCATCTGCTGGAACGACGACGAGAACGAGAGGGCTGCCGTTGAGTTGGGCGGTGGGGAGTTGGGAGCCGGTCCCGATGACGGTGTCCCCAAATACGTGTTGATGTTGTGCTGGGCCAAACCCAGTGAGTAGCTCATTCCCGATCCGGACGATGTCGGATAGGGAGCGTACGAGGACGGTCTCGGGGAAAGTCGGACGTGTTTCTGTGGAGAGGTCTGTAAAGAAGAATATTCAAAATTAAGTGAGATTAGTTGAGGATTCTTTTAGTATTGTGTTAAAGACGATAAAATTATATTTGGGACAAGATTTGATCTTAATTATTATATGTAGGAAGATTAAAAATGAAAAGTAAACGTTCCTTTCCCAACTAGTAGAGACGAGTGATTAATAATTATATAAATAACTATCATTTCGTATGTTGATTGAAATCGGTAAAGTTACTAAACTGGGAGATACTTTAAGATTTCTTTAAGATGTTTTTAATATAACTTGTATCTAAAATATATATCAATTTAATTTAAGCATTACAACAGTTTAATTTAAAGTGTTACTTTTGGTATTTGTCTCTAATATTTTATTATTTTAGATAAAATATTTCTGTATTCGTTACAGAAATTATCTCTACTTGTCTGTGATATTTAAAAATAGTTTCAACTCACCGGACTCTGTTGTGACCAGGAATACGTCCTGGGATGGCTGGGGCTATTTGTGGCTGAGTTGCCGAGGGGTAGCGGTGGTTTGATACCATTCTGGTGGTGGTATTGGCTGTTGGAATATTGATGGATTTGATTGGCGAGAAATCCTTGGCGGAAGCATCCGACGATTTGGCGTTGATATTCCGGGTCCTCGTGCGGTGGTCTGGCCATGTCCCGATGGCTGAGCGTTGGCGGTGAAGCGGGCACCTGGTTGTTGGCCATCTGTTCATCGTCATCCACCTCCTCGTAGTAGAACTCCTCCTCATGGTCACTGTCACTGAATGTGCCATCGTCATCGGATGTCTGTCTCGGCTTTTTCGGGCTATTTTGCCATGGAAGAAATAGAAAACCGGATATTCAGTCAAATTATCTTTCTGAATGTGACATTTCTTCTTTTGGCTGTCATTATAATTTTTTAAATTGAATTAAATGTAATTGACTGTGAACTCTCATCATCATGCTAAATTCCGAACTGTCAGCATGGGACAACGATGTTATGTAGGAGCACAAAAACCGACAACGCTAAAATTTGCCAAATTACATCTACTTTTCCTAACTTTCTAAAATATTCCCTATGTTGTGCTGGCCTTTTGTCAATCACTTTTCGGTGGCCTACGAAACCCGCGGACTGTTCCAGTCCAACTGAAAAGTAACGGTAAATCAGGTTTTGGCGTCGTTTACCGTATCAAATTGGATTGAAAAAGTTGGCCAGAATGTAAAAGAGCCGGTTACTTTTGGGACTTTCCTAACTGGTGATCTCTAATAGATCGCCTATTCCTCCCATAACCGCGGCCATTGTCAATCAATCTCCATTAATTTCATGCTGCTCAAATATTGCCACAAAATTCTAATTGAAACTAATACCACTTTACCTAATTGAGCCATTGCCAATCTGATGGATTTAGCTCTGGCCACTTAGCCCAAAAGACCCCAAGACTAAAGACTTTTCTTAATACTGTTGAGTCATTTCTGGAGAGAGAAAAAGCAATTGCAATCGACAGAAGAATTGAAAAATGAGCTTAATAAAAACGCTTTGGCGTCACGTCGTCACAGTACCAGTCTAATAGATTCAAAACATTCAAATCTCTTTCTTTATAAAGCCTCATTATGTACGGATTACTTTTTGGTGTTGCAGCACGTCTTTGAAAAATGATTAGCATTTTGATTGGAAATTCCACTCTTTCAATGAAAACAAAATCCAATCAAATCGAACGGTCTAATTTTAATGCACTTCCCTGATCAAATGTCGATCGACAATTCCAAAAAAAAAATCCACCACAATTGGTGACCGTCTCTTTCTTTTTTTAGAGATGAATAATGACAGTTCGTTGCGTAGATATAATGTCAAGTTAATAGAGATAAATATCTTCAAGTTTATAGAAAGAATTAATTCCAGTAAAAGGAACTTTATAATACAAAATACGTCATTCTCACAAATGTCAAGGCTATTTATTTTTACATGCAAAAAGTGACAACCTTTCATCATGCACTTGACAATCAAATAATTGCATTTGTTTTTTCTCCAGCATATTACTCAACACAAAGCTCTCTTACAATTTTGCCATTTAAGCACAGAAAAAAAGAGTTTCGGATTATGTAAAAATGAGTAAATAAAGTCTCAACAAACACCACACACTTTATAGTGGGCGTGTGTGATTTTGTTTTTAGAGATCACTTGTCAAAAATCACAATAACAAAATATCTAGTTGGCCATTTATTATTACTATTGAAATGGAGGCCATTTGACATTTTTTGCACATTTGTCAGCACATGTACCACAACTACCTGTTATTTATTGACATTGACCAAACGGACGGAGATAGCTTCCTTGTTTTGGATTGGCTTTTTCGCTTCTATATGTTTCAGGTAAAAATCATTAAGCTCAATTATAGTTAGATTTTATTGTCGGCTTTGAACTTGATCCAACGATGAAATTGGTCTAATAAAAAACAAATTAGTGAAACTAGTTCAATGGCCGAATAGAACAACAATAGTTTGATTCTTTTCTAATTAGTTTTAGTGGTTAGTGCTCCTAATAGCATGTCTCCATAAAAACCAGAATATTCTGAATTCCGTGTGGAATTATGGGTGGTATTATCGTGTGTCAGATATAGTAAAATCGAAATCTAAATGATAGTAAACATGTGTGGTGTTCTCGATGTCTGTCTGTCTGACTGTCTTCCTCTCACAGAGTTTGTTTAATCGCAGTGACCGTCGTCGCTTCTTTATGATCACGCGATGATACCACAAACATGTGTCATTATACCAAGGGGTTGATTGACTTGACTTACCCTAAATGTACCATCCTGATGTGGCTCTCCACCTCTGTGATTGTCGTGAATGACTTTCCACACGGCTGCTGCCACCACGTACATTTGTATGTTATCTGCAAAGGGATACAAGAAAAAACAAATTTTAGTCAAGTTTTGTTAAACGCCGAAAAAAGAAGGAAAAAAGCTCTTTGTATGCCATGACCTAAATATNTAGTCAAGTTTTGTCAAACGCCGAAAAAAGAAGGGAAAAAGCTCTTTGTATGCCATGACCTAAATATGAGATGTGAAACTGGGTCAGGGAAATGGATGGATGGAATGGAATTCCTCCCTCACTTGTTTTCGCCTCTGTACTGTACTGTCCTCCTTCTTCGAGCAAAACGGCTATAAAACATTCAACCGCCCATTATACATAAAAATAGGGAAGACTTTTATATGCAATTTACATGGAAAAAGCGAAAATCAGAGGCTTGCGTTTCGTTACCAAATACTTCAATTATACTGTGTGCTTACATCGTTTTTTCTTTCTATTTTCGCCATTACTAATTTACATGATGATGCTATGTTCTTCTTTGTTCAATTTGTCGTTACTTTTTAGCCTCTTTTAAGGCCGTCCTTTTTAATGGAGGAAAGCTAAACAGGAACATCCTTTCTTTCTTTTAATCAANTGTGTGCTTACATCGTTTTTTCTTTCTATTTTCGCCATTACTAATTTACATGATGATGATGCTATGTTCTTCTTTGTTCAATTTGTCGTTACTTTTTAGCCTCCTTTAAGGCCGTCCTTTTTAATGGAGGAAAGCTAAACAGGAACATCCTTTCTTTCTTTTAATCAACAAAGAAGAGAGGGAGGACTGCTGAACTGCTGTCGTTTTATTAAAACTTTTTAGTAAGGAGTCAGTTCCCCAGGTAAACAATGGCTAAAGTGAATTATTTATATTTTCGGGAACCATTTAAAATGATTTACTTGGCGAATTCACGCTGGTGTTTGACGCCGCTTGATACCATCACACCCCTCAATCAAACAGAGCCACCCAACCACCACCCATCCCCAATCATCGTTCACCCTCCTCCAAATTCTATATTGATTTTTCTATAAAAGCGGTTTGATATTCTGCCAGATGACCTGGTTTCTAAATGGGTTTAATTCAATAATAACAATCATTACCATTGCTGAATTGCATTTACCAGTATAGTGATCTAAAATCATTTACATAAATAAAACGGGAATCATCGTTAGTCTATTGTTAACAGTAATATAGGGCGGTCCTGTTCTAGGATATAGGTGGTGAGAATGTAGGTGACCCAATTCGAGGGAAAATGCCACAGATTGCAAAACTAAAAGAGGATGGCTAAATATGGAGCAGGATGCTATGCTTCTCTCGGTGACCCAATTTCAGCCACCATGCTCCGCTATAGTTGTAAGGACTTTTCATTGACCTGCACAGAATACAAATATGGACAAAGCCATGATAATGGTTTTAATTTGTTTGACCTCCTCTCCTCCAATAACTATGTTTCACAGTTTCCATATTGTTATGTTTTTATTAGTCAAGGTGAATTCGTTGCCATCATATTTTTTGGGTCGCTTTTGGCACTCTATTTTTTTTTTCTAAATACCGTCAAATTAATTTGCATTTATAGACTCGCATTCCGAGTGAATGTATTTTTAATGAACGAACAGCAGAATCGCCCGTATAGGATGTGAACTGGTTGGCTAAAAATAGGAAATAAATAANCTTTGGGTCGCTTTTGGCACTCTATATTTTTTTGCTACATACCGTCAAATTAATTTGCATTTATAGACTCGCATTCCGAGTGAATGTATTTTTAATGAACGAACAGCAGAATCGCCCGTATAGGATGTGAACTGGTTGGCTAAAAATAGGAAATAAATAACAGATACCGTGCTTCAACTCTTGCCTGCTTGCCATAGTCAAATCAGAGCAAACACCGGCCGGCAAGATAAAAATAGAGCCCCAGCATCGATCGCCCAATTTATCGCATTTTTTCCACTTTATATTTTATTATGTATCTCTGTCCAAATTTGCAATTTTAATTGGACTTTCTCTATTTGAAAGTATAATAAACAGATGAGGAGTAGCGAATTGCCAAAATGTTATCCAGATCGACGATAACAAACAGATTTGCGTAGAGAGGAGGACGGCCTCGAGGATTTCCGCTTTCAGGATTAATCAATACGAAATGGTGAAATTAGGTCGGGACTCTGGAGAAGTAAATAAACAGAAAATGGGAACAGAGTCGGCAAAAAGCGGTTCAGCAGCATCCCCCCAATCCTGCTTTTATTGCTCCCGATGTGGCATGTATTATTATTCCCCAATAATATTATTATTAGAACATATCATCCCGGTTACTTTGAGTTCCGTTGCCATGGTTCCCCGGCACTCTCGCTCCAACTTGATGATGACCTACTTTTCCCTTTATTTATTCCCGGCTCCTCCACTAACTATTCCATAACATTGGGAAACTGGGATACAAAGCCGCTCTCCTATGTTCACATAATGCCGAAACCGGAATTTTCATTTACTGCCTCTCTATGTGAATTTATATGTACAGTGTGCAAAAACAGGAGATTTTAACGGGAATAAATCCTTCTAAATGAAGTATTTTTGTGTTGACATACTCCTCGCGAATTACCTTCCAATAAACTGTATTTGAAGGATTAATGAAAAGAGAAGCTGTGGCTTAAAAATTAAATAAACCCCCCTTCAGTACTCAATTAGACGAGGATGATTTGTTCCAGAAAGCTCTTGTCCAAACTTTCTTTGTTGCTCCATCTCTGTCACATTCTTCCGTCTTTCCCTCTTTTTTCCAGAGAATTTTTTTTCTTCTTACTTTACAAACAGCCTGCAATTCGATGTAGTACTCCATCAATATGCTACAGAAATATGTATTGAAAAGTTTTCATGACCCAAATTTACAAGTGGAAACGATTTTCATGTTAAATGAAAATAATCGTACAAAATAAAGGGACACAAAAAAATTGTACCAATTTTATGCCGTNTTTTTTTTTCTTCTTACTTTACAAACAGCCTTCAATTCGATGTAGTACTCCATCAATATGCTACAGAAATATGTATTGAAAAGTTTTCATGACCCAAATTTACAAGTGGAAACGATTTTCATGTTAAATGAAAATAATCGTACAAAATAAAGGGACACAAAAAAATTGTACCAATTTTATGCCGTTAGCTATTTTACACTGAACACAACATGAAATTGAATTCCATCTTGCATACAATTTTGTTTAAAGGAATGACTGAAGAATATTAAATTGGTGCATTGTGTAGGGCAGCTGGCTGGCTGGCTTACAAATACCCGAACAGACTGTGGTCTAGTAACAGCAACTAGTAGTNTACAAATACCCGAGCAGACTGTGGTCTAGTAACAGCAACTAGTAGTAGTACGCAGACTGGGGAGGCCCTAATTGAAATNGAATTCCATCTTGCATACAATTTTGTTTAAAGGAATGACTGAAGAATATTAAATTGGTGCATTGTGTAGGGCAGCTGGCTGGCTGGCTTACAAATACCCGAACAGACTGTGGTCTAGTAACAGCAACTAGTAGTAGTACGCAGACTGGGGAGGCCCTAATTGAAATAAATTGGTTGACCCAATTTCGGGCAAAAAGTGCCTTTTCATCAGATAACTTTTATCTGGTCTATTGGCTAAACTTAGCGATATGTTCTCAAAATCCAATTATCTTAAAGTTTGATAGACCAGAAGAAATACAATTATATATGTTGTAATGGCGCAAAAATTCACAGAATAGAGCCATCTGGCCAATGATATATGTATATACCATTAATTGAAATTATGTAACTCAATTACATTAATTGCAACCGCTATTTACTAGGACATGGCCGAGTTCTAGTCCGACACCCTGAAATGTCGGCTTGTTTAAACATCGATAATTGGAACGGTAAATATATAATCTGCGACACAATTTGCACCTTGGATTGTTGTTGGCTTATTTCTATTATTTTTTTATTCATCTCTTGTGTATATACAAAGTTAGAGTCATGACAAAATGATTCATAATATGGCTAGGGTGTCAATTAAATAAGCGAAACCAAAGATAAATATAATCAAACTACTTCCGCCTTGTACAAAAATAACACAATTTACATATTTTGCGTATTTGATACTATTCTAAACGATTTAACAATACTAATCGTAAAATCTTTTATAAGAGTAATAAAAAATAAATCTAAAAATAAATTGGCTTTTGATTAGAACTGTAAATGGGAAATGTGTAACCTTTGTAAAGAAATGTATTTACATTAGAGAAACAACCTTCATTTCAGAATCTGGTGGTGAATAATCTAATTTACGAGTAACTGATCCAGTTTACGAAATGATCAAAACTCCAAATTAACTTAATCTAATTTACATTCTTAAAACATTAGGAAATCGCGATTAAACAGTATTTTCGATTTAATTAAGCCGCTTTTCCAAAATCAGGTTCGGCCTTTAATAGGGAAATTAAAACTGTCATCTGATCATTGGATTGAAAATGGATCTGGAAATGATAATAGATCCCCAGGGTCTCCCGGTTTAGAGACAATTGATATCCGAGGCAGAGTTGTATCGATAAGGGAATAATCCTCTTAGTTAAATAAAACCGGGGCATCATTTGTGTGGATGACCCAATTTCTGGATGAAATTCGATATTATTATTACCCTACAAAGCTCCGATTGCCGCGGGACGTCCACCAGATATATAATTTCAGGTCGGTTGGATAGTGGGTTGCGCGAAAAGCTAGTAATTTGCTACCAACCAACCACCACTACCACACCATCGCCCTCAAAGTGGAGCCGGCATTTTGTCCCAGCAACCCAATTTCCATGCAGTGGAAGGAAAATCCACACATCCGTGCGAAACACCCTGCCATTTGACCCAGTTGAAAAAGCCGGTGGGTCGCGCGATGAGCACTGGAAATTCCAATGTGCGCGGTGGCACGATTCCAATGAAACAACACACATCGAGAGTATTCCAATTTCAATTTGGCGTAACTGTGTCGGGGTCAAAGTTGAGGCAACACCACCACTACCCACAAACACATGGACGAATTATAAATTTATGTGTAAAAGCCGGGCCCATTTCCACCACACTATTTCCTATTCTCACTCTCTCTCACTCACCAACACAAGGGTAGGGGGTGTCCTACATAACATTTTATTGAAGGAAAATTGCGCATCAAGTTGCGCTTTGGTCTTTTTTCTTCCTTTTTCTTTTGCCTTCAATCCATGACGTCACCGTTATTTTGTTTACAATTTCAAATCAGCCATATTGCGGCATCATATTTTGCCTTTTTTACGGTTCATCTTTTTTTCTGTGTCATAAATAAATTTGAATTGGTAGATATGATGGCAGCTCTCTTAATTAGGAGGTGTTGTTTTCGACAGAAAACCCCCCAACATCTCGGTCTTAGCTGACGACATTCCAAAAGCTGTTTACAGCATCCACGAAATGAATAGAGAGACGAATATGATGCGGTGTTACGCAAAAATTTCGCCGGTTTAGGATTACGTCATCGACCAAGATTTTAAACGACTCCTTCGTCGGCATCGTCGTTCGTTTTCGTCTTTATCTATTTTTATCCCAACAAAAATTTCAATGTTAAATTTACGAACTTTGACGAAATAATATCTCGTAATATACGTCAGCCTCCACCTCCTCCTACTACTACACCATTTTCCGAGTACTCCTCTCTAGGCTGCTGAACTTGAGAATTTTTGTTGTTCAATTTATTCATAATAGGACTTCAATTGAGATTCATATAACAAGCACACATGCACGAGGATCATTAATTATTAAAAGGACCTAGTGGACGGCTAAGGAATCGATAAATCAATTTTCTCTTTTCACGTTTATGGCTTCAAGTTTTCTGGTCTTGTGGTACTCCTCCTCTCTGTGTGTTGTGTCGCCGTCGTTTTCACGGACAAATGACTTGCATTAAACGACCACTACGATAACAGAGCACCACGGAACAAAGAAGAAAATTATGCCAACATTGCGCATGTTTTCACATGAGAGAACAACAGATTATGCAAATCGTAATAGAATAAAAAGTCAATTTAGCATTAAGTTTGGTGCTGATGAAATTTTTATTGAATTTGGACACTTTTTTATTGTTCCAAGGTGGGGTGTGATTTACCGGATTGACTCTTAAACCGGTTAACAGTTTCGTGGTTTTAGGCCTACCATCATTCTACACTCCTTTTGCTTTTTCAATAATATTCTTCTCTTTTGTTCTGTTTTTGCGGTTCAATGTAGCGCGATTTGAATATCTATATCTAAAAGCAGCAACGAAATCCTGTTACTGTATTGCGACTCGTGTTTTCGGCCAACATTAATGACGGTAATACCGATGATGATGATGATGACGACGGCGTTGGTAAAGAAAATCGTTGCTTTTCTTCTCTTCCACATAAATTTTATCCATAACAATAGAATCGACATTGAATGTAATAATGATTCACGAACACACGTCCATTCAGTTAGCGGCGGCATCCCAACAGTCGTCGGGCCAACAACAACAAGGCAGCGTGGCTTTGTTTTTGTTTACATTCAGTGCGCATACGCTCTGGGTAGCCTAACCTACACAGCTGTACCGGGAAGAGATACACGACGACTCTTGTCGACAGTATCGGCGGAGTACCGTTCAATTTTAAGAATTCTAAAGCGTTCTAACAAGCCTTTTAGATTTTGATAAAATAAAACAAAAAGACATCCATGTCTCTTACTAGCTCTCAGGCTTGTCACCTGGTCATCTGAATTATTCATAATTCTCAACCCGCAGAGAACAGAAAACCTATGTAGCACNCGTTCAATTTTAAGAATTCTAAAGCGTTCTAACAAGCCTTTTAGATTTTGATAAAATAAAACAAAAAGACATCCATGTCTCTTACTAGCTCTCAGGCTTGTCACCTGGTCATCTGAATTATTCATAATTCTCAACCCGCAAAGAACAGAAAACCTATGTAGCACATAAAGCAACATAACCAACAACAATTTGATGGAANGAGAACAGAAAACCTATGTAGCACCAAAGCAACATAACCAACAACAATTTGATGGAAGAGGAAAACGCGCAATAATCCCTGAATTGACTCTGCGGAAAAGCGTGTTTTTGTGGGAGGAATTTACTGCGTAGTTTGGTGCGGAAGAGGGATTCTCCCAAAAAGTATTGATTGAAACATCACACTCCTTTCGCTATTTAATTCGGTTTTTCCAACCGTTCTAATCGTAGCCTCATGAACTTTTCATGCTTTTGATCTCCGCTATTCTTTCTTCTTTTGAGAAGAAAGTGAAAGACTGCGAAAGTATACTGTATTCTGTTAATTAGCAGCTTTCACTTTATTTAGAGTGAAATGGCGGATTCAATTTGCCTAATTGTTCCGCGGAGAACGGTTCATTTTACGCTACAAATTATAGCTAAACTCTTTTGAGATTGATCTCTCTTTTTTCAATTTTTGTCAGATGAAAGAAGCCAAATTATGGAAGTATCAAGAAATGTCGTGACTTGACCAGGAGTCATTAGATTAACTTGAAAGACGCCCACCACAGAAATGCCCTGGAAAAGACCCACCACGCGCTCATTTACGAGAAATGACGCGCCATAACAGTCGTTTCCCTCCATTTTTTGCGGCTTTCCGGGCAATGACGTCATCGTTGGAAATGTCTCTTTTCTCACTACGGACTGGGGAAGAAATTGAATGGGGGCGAAATTACGCACAGCCCACGCAGTGGAGCCGGCTTTCGATACGTGGGTGGACCTTAACCTTTGGTTTCAACGCAAAATTTATGTAATCACTGTGTTATTTGCATTGATGATGATAATAATAGACGAGATTTTAAACTGAAATGCACTTTATTGGTGACAGGGGTTGCCCTTTTCCCACTTATTTAGAAAATATGTGGGCGACTTTTGTTGTGAGGGGTGAAAATTATCTCATATAACCTGCTCTTCTCCGAACACATGAAGGTCAATGTCCTTCAGTTGACTTTGTATGTTATACTTTGGGTTGAATCAGTGGGATTCCAATTTCCAATTCCATTTCAATTTGGGTGATTCANATTATACTTTGGGTTGAAGCAGTGGGATTCCTATTTCCAATTCCATTTCAATTTGGGTGATTCATCATAGCAACTCATTGGTATCTGATCTTTTAATTAGTGTCTGATAACAGATACGTCATATTTCGCAGTGAAAGGATGCGTCATGCAGATCATATTCTCGATCATCAGCAAAGTTTCGTNATTTCGTTATTTGTAGCAATAATGACGTAACTATTGAAAAACGTGACACACCTTCGTAATTCTATTTTTTCAATAACGAAAATAGCTGTAAAGGAAGTCATAAAAATCTATCAAAGACACTATAAATAGAATGTTATCGTTTCTGTTAAGGAGTCTATAAATATTAAAATTCCCACNGTTTCGTTATTCGAAGCAATAATGACGTAACTATTGAAAAACGTGACACACCTTCGTAATTCTATTTTTTCAATAACGAAAATAGCTGTAAAGGAAGTCATAAAAATCTATCAAAGACACTATAAATAGAATGTTATCGTTTCTGTTAAGGAGTCTATAAATACTATAATTCCCACCTTTGAACCGAAATTTTAAAATGTTGATATGAAACAGGTCATGAACTTCTTATCCGCTAGAGGCTTCCAGGCTATAAAAGTCCAGTTGAACAAAAACCCCATTAATTTCTGACATAATTCATATGACAAGGTATAATTTGGACTAATTACCAAACACGGAAATGAATGTTAATTTATGTTAGTTCTGTAGTAGAGAACATCGGTCCATTTAAAAACCTAACATAGCATAAACAGCCTATGGAATTAATTGCAGACGTCTATTTATGAAGGTGAATTTGTTATCGCTTAATAGCTCTATTATACGTGTTTTCGAGACGCAATTTAATTGACAGAGGCTCTCATTAAATGTTCATGACTGATGCAATGCCCTCCAACAAAGGTGCATAAACACCGGGCGACGAAAAGAAGGCATCTACTCAAATAAAAATAATTGTTGACTCGCCGGGATTATTTTCCAAATTTATTTATTGGTGTTCTCAATTCTCGAGAACCCCTCCTTTGTATGGGGGTTTTGTATTATTAATTTAATCGCGTCGTCGCAATCATCGTCCACACTTGAAGAGGATCACGGACTGGAGGAGGATCGACCAGAGGTATGAGTTCGGGGGAGACGAACTGGAATTTCTTATCTATCTCTCTCCTCTTTCGGGCTTTGCTGCCATCCATACCAGACAAACAAAAACAAACCCTGCCAGGTAGAGATCTCGAAGTGGATCTCTCCTCTTGTCTCCCCAACAGCCGAAGAACACACAAAGCCTTAAGCCCGATGCACGTGTTTAGAAGAGGAGACAGCGAAAACGCGACGACAACGACGTGCCTGCGCTCAGGGCATTGGATTCACTTTTTCCTCGATATTTCGTAGACAACGATTATTGTTGTNTTGTCTCCCCAACAACCGAAGAACACACAAAGCCTTAAGCCCGATGCACGTGTTTAGAAGAGGAGACAGCGAAAACGCGACGACAACGACGTGCCTGCGCTCAGGCCATTGGATTCACTTTTTCCTCGATATTTCGTAGACAGCGATTATTGTTGTTCTGTTTTTCCTGCAATTGTTGTTATTGGTGGCCCAAGTGGTGGTGTGTTGGTATTATGAATCAGAGAAGAAGAGTTCATGGACCTCGTAAAGAGAGACACAAGCCCAGAGCCGGAATTAACGAAAGAAAGAGTTCTCCGCGCGAGACACAAAAAAGGAATTTATTTAAATTAATTACCCTCCTCTTTAGGGGGTCGTCGACTATATTGTCGAATGTCAACAAACGCTGACTGCCTTCGATATAGGACAGCCAGCGGCA
This sequence comes from Clogmia albipunctata, assembly GCA_001014945.1. Lineage (NCBI taxonomy): Eukaryota > Metazoa > Arthropoda > Insecta > Diptera > Psychodidae > Clogmia > Clogmia albipunctata. The sequence goes on from JXOV01002364.1 coordinate 19,325, forward strand.
GCAGCCGCCATAAGAAAAATCATGAAACGATCTCCTTGAAGGGTCTATGCCCTTTGTTGTTTTCCCATCTCTTTTACACGTTCTGTTATTTCCAGAGAAAAAAATATAGTTCACCGCTCCCTTCATCTCAAACCTGTTGAATTTCTTTTGCGCGTTTAAGTTGCCAATAATTCGCCATTCAATGGAACCCTCTTTTTTTAGGGTGTGTAATCTAGGAACTTGTACGAATTTCTTTCAACCCCTCGCGCTATTTCCAATTCGGTGGCATCATTCATAGTTGTATCAAAGTGAATTTGTTGTCGTCGTGCCAGAGGTTGTTGCACTTTAAATGGGTTCTGCTCTCCCCTGTTCGCTTCTTCACCTTAGGTTCTTTCATGCCGCTTGTTGATTCACCACATTCGCTCCTCCTAATCCTAATCAACTTCTTTGTTCCCCTGCATTTCGGAATGGACTTGTTTCTACCGAAAAATATATTTTCTAACACAACACAATGGAAAACAGCAGCGGAAACCCGAAAATCTATTCCTTTGTTATTGTCTGCGCGAAGACCGAGAAGGGAATTGATGTTTGGGGGGTTGGATGTATTCCTGGCAATCCTCAAGTGCAATCAAGCGCATTTTACTGGCTTCCCGACTGTTATACTCTTTGATTATTTGTTTATTGCTTTATCTAATTGTCCCATATTCCCCTAGATTATTCCTTTCAATACGAGTACTCTCTCTCTTTCACTTTTCCAAATCCAACGTTTATACAAAATTTTGATGNGCGAGTACTCTCTCTTTTTCACTTCTCCAAATCCAACGTTTATACAAAATTTTGATGCATTTCCCTGGTCTGTTTACGTGGAAATGGGCATTAATTTTTATGGGTTTTGATGTTTAATATCATCATCATCTCCATGGTGTGATGGTGCTCTCGAAATTGCATCCAAAATGGCGTTCCATAGTAAATCAATCCTGCGTAAACAAATGCAACGAAACGCGGTCAAGTGGGTTCTGCCTTTTCCGATGGAGAAGAGATTCCAATCGGTCGCTCAATTACGCAGATACTCTGAATAATTGACTGACGAAAATTCAATTTGCCTTGATTATAAATTTAAGTGATTGATTATCTGGGTTTTTTATTTCACCCCGATAACGGATCATTTTGGCATTTACATTTTATAAACGCAGTCCGCTGAGCGATCGTTCCCTCGCGTCAAATTTGATCTAATTGCTGTTAAAAAAAGACGGACAAACGATAAATATACAAAAAAATAACCACCGCTATCTCACGTAGTTTTAAAGTGGAAACATGTACTAAATGGGCGGCAAGTAATTTGGCCGGCAATTCACGCAGAAAGACAGACAAATCGTTTGAAGCGAACTTTGAAAGCTATAGGATGAGAGGCAACTGTTTTTTCAACTTCTGTTTTTCTTCTCTTTTTCGCCTTCCTTCTAAATCTTTTTGGAATCTCCGGTCGCGCGTAATAACTGTTCTAACTCTGTTCTGTCTGTTTTATGCCCACCACCCGTCAAGGTAAACCGGCCGGTAAATTCAGTACACACTGATACTTATCTCGTCTTGGGTTCCCCCCAAAATTATACAAGAGAATCTTTGGAGTCTCTCTCACTCTCCAGATTTTTAAATACTCAGACTCAGATTAGTACGTCACTTGTTGGTTTGTGTTGACAACCGGCCAATTTTTGTTCAATGTTCTTAAATGAGAGCCAGGCCATAAAACTCGATTCCGTGTCACGGCTGGTGGACTAAATAAATGGCAAAGGACTACGTGTCCTTCACAAACGGATGCAGTTCACATTCAGACTTGGGCTATAAAACGGGCAAATCCAAATGCCATAAACTTTACTTCGTTCACTCCAAGTGTCGCGAGCGAGCGTTTCAGGAAAAAGGCCGGCCGGCGTTCACATTTTTCTTTGTGGATTTCTCCGCTACTGCCTGCTGCACTCATTTATACACGACGAATCGAAATCTCGTCATTGTCACCGTACATATATGTATCGTAATTACCCGGCTTGTTTTCAGCAAATAATAGTCTTGCTTAATTGAAATAAATTGGTGACAATATGCCATCATGGTCAGCCAGGCCATTATTAGCACTGGCTGTCACCGTTTAATTAATATCGACCATCAGTGCCAGTTCAGTACAGTGCAAAGAAGAAAGAGCAAGAGATCTCTGGGTAATGATTTTCAGTTTTGATACTTTTGTTGTCCGTCAAATCAGAGAGAAAGAATATTTTTATATACTATACAAAAAGCGATAAGGAAATAATCGAACGTTATCACCGAGATAAGTCCAGTGTGCGATCCATTTCTGGGAACCGCAAACAGCGCGCGACCCACGTAATTAGTGACTATGTGTGTGGTGGATTGTGGACTATAAACCACAAAGAGAGGCGAAATAATAAAATTAAAAAGCCATTAACCGGCATCCGTCCACCAAAGAATAATGCCTTAAATATAATCATTTTTAGAATCGTTCGTGTATGGTCATTTCAAATGCATAAGGAATTATTTATTAAAATTCGCGTTGGAACAAAGGAAAATGCATAGTACTTAGAAACGTACAAAATATGGTATATAGCAAACCATTATGTTCTTTATCCTCATAATATTAGCCATTAATCGGCGGACTTTACCGGAGGAGTTGGACTTTTCCAAAGAATTGTTTTACATTTACTAATTTATTTAGTACGAAATTAGTGCCTTGATTCGAAGCTTTGTGTACAGTACTATACACCTCCCCATTTAAAATATGCAAATTGGCGACAACGGACAGGAAAGCCGGCCGGTCCCGGTAACCAAGTGCATTGACGTTTTTTCTCACTCTACTATTCTTCTTTGCCTTCTTGTTACATATGTGAACTTACTCATATAGTTTTCATAACAGAATGAACTGAATTATTTAAAATGCAACAGAGTGGCACTCACAGTTAACTACATAATTTCAGCCCTGCACTCTCATCACTAACATCATCATCATCATTGTTGTGCAATTCTTAGAAATGGCAATTTTCTGTAATTCAGGTGCATGCATGATCGGTCAGAAGAATCCAGGAGGTTATTAGATTAGATCAATATTGTAATGTTAAAAATATATAGCCCGTTAAATTACTCTCTAGGGTCGGAGAGAGAGAATAGGGCATTGTTCTTATGGATGTATCAGAGAGGAGGCTTTTGACTGCATAATCTATACACACACTTTGCAAATTACAATAGCAGAGTCACCTTGTTTTAGAACAATCCTCGACCCAAAGGTGAACGCACATTTGGCCAACAAACAATTACATGGAATGGATGGACGCTCTAGCCCGATTTATTGTGACAATTCCAAATGGCCATAAACAATGCTTTGAATCGCTGTTGGTGGAGGAGGATGAGGTGTAGAGGCCAAAGACAATAACCACGATGTTGTTAATCCAATTTCAAATGAACCGAGCGAAATTAAATTAAATGTGCGACCACGACAAAAAATTACATTCATTTACCTGTCCACAGAATGTTGCCTTGCCTTGACTCTTCTACCTATCCCCCTCTCTCGCTCTCTCCATACTCTATGGGATGGAGGATCCAACATGTATTCACATTAATTTCAAAACAAAGTGTAATTCATGTACAAACAGAACCAAACAAAACGGAGCACGAATCTGGATAAAAAGAGAAGAGTCATCCGAGTTCATCACTCCCGTTCAGAGCATCAACAGGCAGCAGCACCAGGCATCGCCCTCCTCGCGAGTACATTGCTTGGCGGCAGCGTCGTCATCATCATCATAATATACCGGCCGGCGGCCGTCCGTTGCTGTTTAGTCATATAAAATAAAAATGCTATATATGAGCAGCGGCAACGATCTGGTCCGCTCGGAGACCGACCGGTAACCAACCTCGCTCGGCTCACGGGCCAGGCCCACACATTCTCAATTATAGATAGATATAGATGGACGATAATGTGGAACAAAGGTCCGAGAGATGGCTCCGAATGCTCCCCCCTAATATAAGTTTGGAGAAGGCTGTTTGATGAACTCTAAAGTATTTGGCCTGGTGCTATTCCATTCTACAATTATGCGCCCCATCAGGGCCAAGAGAAAGAGAGATAGGTGAGAAAAGAGGCCCGAAAATTCAGAACACGGAATATGGCTTTGATTGAATTTTATTTCAACGGCACAAACACAAATGAATACGATTATTATATTATAAAGGTAATAAAACTCTTGGGCTTGGACACCTGCGCTCGGTAAGGAGAGAACGCTTCTTAACGGTCAAGATGGCCTGGGATCATCGATTGTAAAGCCTTTGTTGGCTCTACGCTTATATGATTCATAATGACTTGGATGAATGCACTTGCATGTATTTTAAAATCGTCCATAATTCACTTTTGACAATTTAGCGCGAATTCAGGAAAATCATCCTAAATAATCAACAACAATAACATGAGAAGAGAATACCAAAAAATGAGATGAGTTGAAATCGTTTAATCGTAATCTTTGTGGCGATGACGAGTCAATAAAATGGTCCCATGAGGAGTGAACGAACCTAACGACTACCTTCATAATTTCCTCCTCGGTTTCTTTGTCGAATTAATAATATTATTATTTCGTTTTCCTTTTTTGCTCTGCTGTTATTATTGTAATCGTTGTGTTACACAGAGCAATTCTCGTCTGAATAATTAATATACTTATTCTACCACAAAATCTTCGCACTATTCACTCAATTACTAAATCATACGAGAATAGTAAAGAGGGAAAACTACGTTCCAATTGCCGTTACCACGCCAATTATTAAATCTGCCAATTTTGTATTTCTTTAAAACCTTTGAGGGGGAGGAATGCTAAAAAGTTACATTTACTTTTTAAAAAGATTATAGCACAACAATGGTTTATGCACGTAGGTACACCTATTTATGACTCTCCATATAAAATTTTATTGTTACCGGTTCTTGATAATTTATAGTACCGTATCACAGTTACAATCGTACTTTTTAACCGACCTTGAACTTGTGCAATGGGGAACAGTATCGATGGAAAAAATCATGTTTTCGAAGCGAAAACCAGCCAAACACCAAAAATAAATTTCACGCATTATCAGTGCATTTGTCGATCACTTTATTTTCGGTTCTTATATAAAGCGATCAACTGGCCTTGAATTTCTCACGGTCACATGTGTAATTTTTGTTAAGGTTATCAATGTTGCAGTCATTATATCGACATTGATCGCTTAGAACTGTAATCATTGTTCCATCGTGCAATTGAAATAAAAAATGTCTACCAAAAGCCACAAAATGCAACGCTTTCCGTTATCAGTCAAACCGGCACTTGAATTCCAAACAAAAACACATTTTTTACAATCTATCGTTTTAATTGCTGTTTTGATTTGATGGCAATTTTCTGCCATTGCTACTGCCAGATGTCAAGCTGAGAGAGTCCTTAATAAATTACAACCGCTAGCTGCTCTATGTGATGATGCCGGTCGCATTTAATGCGCAATTTAAAAAATCAAACAGCAATAATTAAATTGATAATTTAATGAATAAAGGCAATGACAGCAGTAGCATATCAGCTGGACGGATTCAAAGGTCATCAAAGAATCAATTCATATGTCGCATACATGCATCAGAGAGTGTCCATGATCGCATCAATGCTACTTGACATTCCAAACAGCTCACAGTTCAGAGACCCTGGCGGTGGAAATTACTGCTGATACTGATCTCACCTCCTCCTTCTCCACCTCATCGTCCTCTCTAGCAGAGAGGTTGCTCCTATTCAGATAATATAGTAGTATTTTCACTTGAGAGTCAATTGCGATCTTCGTCATTGTATAGTTTTTGTTTTCATTGACACGCCATTGTAATTGATATTTTGTTTTTATTTTCTATTTCTCCGCGATCTCAGCAAAATCGGCGCGCAGTTTAAAGTCATTAGACTTGAATCGCATTACAGGAAACGGTGATAATATAATCATCGCCACCCTGTCTATATTCATTGACACCGGCATTTATTTCACCTTAATTGAACCTTGTTTATGAAACGAATTTTTGATAATAATTTTTACATAGCAGAAATTGTGAAATCCTCGTTTTTATCCGATGATCGAGGCGCGATCGATAAAGAAGATCAAACTGGTATTGGTTAAGAGTCAATGTATTATAACAATGCATACTGCGTTTCTCAAAAATATAAATTCAACCATTCTGTGGTCATTGAAATACGATCATATTGTGGCTGTTTTTATCTATCTAGCATAGCTGTAGCAGCATGTATTATTTATTTGTTTATTCCCATTGTGGCAGAGCATTAATTTCTCTTCTTCTGCGAACAAATCGTTGAGTGACTGGAAACAGATTTCCATAATCGTTTTCTGTCCATCCCATTTTCTGTTCCTCCTTTTTTCGTATTACTATACTACAATGCAAAAATGCATCTGGGATACGAAATACTCTCCAGTGTGATGCAATTTTCATTGCACAATCCAGTCGAAGAGTAACACAACTCTCTTACTACTCTACTACTGGACATTTCTTATCACCGGTTTTGTTTTTGGTTTATTTTTATCGCCACTATCACAAGCCCCATTTGAATATGCGAGGAAATTACAAATTCTGATGAACGAAAGCGGCGACCGCCTTTCTCGCGGGGTCATTGACAATTTGGGTTTGTTTTTATTTTTTGCAGATAATTTTTTTTTGCGTTATTTTGGTGTGCTAAAATCAAATAGGAAAACACAACATAATTTAGTGGTCAAGTCTTTTTGTTTTTGCAGTTAACTCCATTGGATCGTGGCTTGGCACTGACTAAACTGATACTCTGTGCCCTCTTCAGCGATCCGCACAAACTATAATATTTTCTTTGCCGATCTCTCGAATTGGAATGGGAATAATCACAATAAACAAAACAATTTCCTCGCGGCCGCATAAAAACCGTAAATAAATTAAGCTATAATGGCATGTTGTTTAAAAAATTTATTCACAATATTATTTTTGATCAAATATACAGCCCCGTTTGAGGAGGTGGCGTTCGGTGGTGGATATGGACGAGAGAAAAGGCATCTCTCAATCGTTCNAGGCGTTCGGTGGTGGATTTGGACGAGAGAAAAGGCATCTCTCAATCGTTCTCTCTGTGTGAAATCCAACCTCAACATTTTATTTGGTGGATTTGCTCGAGGAAGGTGTTTGAACCCGGCTCGGCTTGTCTGTTTTGAGATTACAAATAAAGTCACTTTTGCAATTAATTTTTTAGCATTAGCAAAAAATTATCGTGCTACTGATAATGAATTTAAAACGCTGACAAACAACTCGACAAGTCAATAGCACCGGGGGGTTAGATTGCACTTCCTTTTAGGGGACGACCCGGTTAATTCAAAAACAATATCTCTTTCAATAATTCATTGCGGTAAAGTGTTAACGATCGCGATCGTTCGCCTTTCAGTGACATTACTCCCCTTTTCAACCTGATCTAAAGTCCGAAATCCACAGCAATCGATCGAGCGATCGACTCTCCTGATTAACATACACCGGGCATACGAATTACGAGTCGTCGTCAGAGGAGGACACAAAATGTATTCAGAAAGAAGCCGAGAAACATTAAATGGAAAAGAGAATAATAAAAGAGGAGGAAGAAGAAGAACCAAAACAAATCCAACTTAATTCAATGACCTTTTTATCAGCTGACCACCGAAATTCTCGATTCACAGTGGCCCGGCGTCAACGACCAAAACAACCGGCCGGCCGGTTAAAATTTAAATTTGAAATCATCATCATCATTGGCCACACAATGAAAATAATTCGACGACGATGAGGACGACGTAAATGCAATAAATTTAACCGGCACAGAGTACAAGTCACAGTAGGCTTATAAATTGAACTACCATGGATGTGATTTATTTAATTGCTTTATGCTTTAAATTTATTATTTCTTCTTTCTCACCAAGAATTATTTGGGATTTTGTGAGTATATTTCTCTGAATTTTATGAACCATATTCTTAATACACGTGCGAGAAAACCAATAAGTCCGACAAGAACCAGAAATCAAAGAAACAAATCTTTGTTCTCCAAATTTCTCAGTCGAAACGAATTTTTGTTTTCTTGAGCCATGTTCATAAAAACACAATTGAATGTGTGTTTCGAATAAAATTTTATGAAAACAAAATTTTTTTTAAGTAATGTCGTATTTGTTCAACCATAACTTTTCATCGTACCCCCGAAAGTCGAATGAAAAATGCAAATTAGATTTCAATTTACCCAAACAAATGCCGAAATGGCAGCCGCAATTGATGACTGTGATTTTAATTTATAAATAACATTTTAATGTCTAGACTGGGNTAATTTTTTTAAAGTAATGTCGTATTTGTTCAACCATAACTTTTCATCATACCCCCGAAAGTCGAATGAAAAATGCAAATTAGATTTCAATTTACCCAAACAAATGCCGAAATGGCAGCCGCAATTGATGACTGTGATTTTAATTTATAAATAACATTTTAATGTCTAGACTGGGTAATGACATTATTATGACTTGTCCGGNTTCATCGTACCCCCGAAAGTCGAATGAAAAATGCAAATTAGATTTCAATTTACCCAAACAAATGCCGAAATGGCAGCCGCAATTGATGACTGTGATTTTAATTTATAAATAACATTTTAATGTCTAGACTGGGTAATGACATTATTATGACTTGTCCGGGGAATTTAATTTTTTCCAGTTTTCTCTTCGGATGACCATTTTTCGACGTAATGATAATTGAGCCCCAATGAGCTCGTGTCCTCTCTATTCTATTTTTATTTGCTGTCTATCTGTAACACACAAGTAACTAATAAGTCCAAATCCAGACTGATGACTTTTAAGTGGAAGAAGAAAATGACCCGGACAAGGTAAACCACAGTCCGGGTTGCCGAAACTTGTCATTAGTGCGGATAAGTGGATAAGACGACAGTTTAATTGCCATTCAAACTATCTTTATCGAGGCTGATAAGAAAAGTAACCAAAAACCGGACTGAAGGCGACCTTCGGAAGTAAACACAAGTAATAATAATAAAATTGGGGACCGAGAGGAAGTGGTAATGAAGGCGATGGTGGTGGTGGTGGTAGTGGGCTGAAACAGTGGACTGGAAACACAATTTCTAAAACCTTTTAGCAAGACACAAAAAAGGGAAAACCAGAGAGAAACACCACCCCGTAAAAAATCACGAAATCACGTTTCGTCTGGGCGACAATGGATCAATCGGCGGGCGGCACCTTGGCATAACCTTCTGTCAGAATTTAGTCAGAGTGTGTATTTTTGAAGGTGAGGTTCTCGGTTCTAATTCTGGTCAGCCTCTAATTGTCCGTAGACTCGGTGCAAACGCGACTATGGAAACACGTTTTTGTTGCACTATTCATTTACCAGAGTCGTTTTGTTGAACAAAAAATGCCTCGGTGAATTATACATTATTTCTAATTGCCATTTGCGTCAAGCTGTCTGTGCAAACCGAATTTGCACACAGCTGCTGTCGGGCCAGTAATATTTGCACACACCATAACGAAGATAATGTATTGCAAAATTACATTGGCAACAAGTGCCAAAGATTAGTAGTTTTTTTTTGTTCGTTTGTCATATTTAAAACCAATCGATTTTCATAGAAATATGTCGTCACATTCTAAATGTTGCAATTCTAATGGTTTGTGTATTTTTCCATCCCACTGAGAAAGCCGGCTCGTGGCAGCCAATTAGATAACACAAACAAACCCGATCACTTTACAACGCTACTGTTGCATTGGAAATTGCAATAATTAGCCTTTGTTTAGATATGAATCTATTTAGATCAAGTCGCTCTTAGTTACGATGAATTTAAGCAAAAGTTTTTCTGTGCACGAACTTGCAATTTTCATTAGAATTATTGCTAATGACTGTTTTTAACAGGAAATAATTAGTCCAGTGGAAAAGTGCTCACAACAGATGTCCAACAATACCTCATTTGCCGAAAATTCTCATAGTTGGCAAATGGAACAGGGAATTAGCGCAGGTACGAGTATGACATAACCTACTGACCTACATACCAAAGTAAGGAGAATCCCTGCAAATTTTACATTATATACCTTTGTCTCGCATTATTCTAATAAATGGCACAACGAGATTGCTTCTTTTTCGGATGAATGGAATTATGTAACATGTGGTACATCATCATCATGCAGTGAACTGACTACCTTGCACTTGATTATTGTACACGGTCATCGGCTTATTGCTTTTGCGAAAAGGTAGTGTGCAATATTATCGCATTGGGCTCATAAACTCTCCTCGCCGCCGCCGCATTCATCAGTGGAAAATTTCAATTTACGATTCGCGATCATAAAATTGCAAAAACTAAATCCCATTTTAATGGTGAACGTCATTGGGCGATAAAAAGTAAAAATTGAATTTTTTCCATTCGCCTTTTCTCAGCTCAGCTGATTTTCTCGTACATTAAATCCAGTTTTGCACCAACAACAGCCCACGACCAAACGAACTGCCATAAAAAGTGCAATTACAAAATTTATGAATTAAAAATGGCGTTACATAAAAATTGATCAGCTGTTTCGGACTCTCGCGTAATGAAAGTTGCTCATAAAAATTGCAACACGAAAATCGATTCAGAAAATTATCATAAATAAATTGATATATTCTGGTTTGGTTGGGTGCGCAAAAACCGTTTCTACGTGCGGGGGTTGCTTGTTGCTGCTGCAAATCAGGGCCAAGCCGATAGACACACACTGCACACTGCTGCTGCTGTTTCTAATTAGCACTCGGGCTAACAGGCATAAGAACAAAGGCGCAGTCACTCATTTTTGTTTTATTATCAATTCAATTCAAATTTTACTGTGCCGCACAGCAAATATTGCAAATATCGCAATTTTATGTATGCAACTATTTCGAAATGGCTTAGCTATTTCAATTGCTATTTGAATGCAATTCCCCTAGTCGTCCAACAAAACGGTTGTGTGCTGTTTTTAATGGTAACCTTGACAGACAATTAGTCGTGTATTAGTGGCATTATTGCCTCAGTCAATTATATTACATAAAAACAAATTGATTTTTTTTTGCATATAAATGTCAAACACACGTTCGACAGAAACGACAACGACGCGAATCGCATACACATCAAACAAACTCTCGTGGCTGTGCTGGCAGACAGACAGTCAGAGAGATATAAAGCGCAATAATTTGCAGATTAGAGAGAGGGCGGCTTAGGAGGAGATGCGCGGCAGGGGAGGACCTGCAGCCGCAGAAAGATCGTGGATTCTGCTGCTACGAAAATAAAAGCAAACCGTAAAAAAATGTTTTGCAATTTCGCAAGTGGTTTATGATCTAGGGGGACTAAAATTAAAATGTTCAAATCAACAACTGTTTCAATTGAAATCCGTCCAAAGTTATTGCAATGACAAGTCCGAGAGCGCGCAATTGTAAATAGTTGTGCAAAGTGTAATTTATTGCCGGCTTACATCGACGATGAGGCGTCGGTGTGAGTAATTTGCCGCCCGGTATAAATTCGCGCAACGCAAAAGCCTATGCATATTCCATTCACGTGTAATCAGATCTCGTGTTTCCCATACACAATTGCACGAAAAACAACAAACATTATTCATTTTCCGCAAACATTGAAAGATCCTATTGTATTTGGTGTTGGCCGATAATAAAACTAGGCAATTTGAATAATTGCAACAATGCGTTAAATCCAAAGACAAAATGGAAATGAATGATTAATACAACAACAAAATCAAAATGAAGGTGCTCAAAACTTGAATCGACCNTTGGAAGTGAATGATTAATACAACAACAAAAACAAAATGAAGGTGCTCAAAACTTGAATCGACCTTCACATTAACAGCTCACAACATTGAATCCGCTGACGTAATAGATGATCTTCACAGTGAGGAGATTCTGACACAGGCCGTGTGTCTCTCTGAGGTCTCTTTTGGCATGTCACGAATAATTACCGGGGAAAATTACAAAGGTCGCGAAGTTACAAATTAATACTTCCAAATTTGGGCAGAGCAGAGATGCTGTGGAGGCGCCCTGTCAAAATGCTTATCGACCCTTTGCCCGTCGTCGTCTTTATCAAACTCACTCATTTTAATATTTACTCAGTTTAGTCAAACAAAAACCTCCCACATGCGCTACTGTTACACTTGGTAACAGCGTTACACCATTCGGATGGGCTCACAAACTAATTAAATTATTACAATGGCAAACCTTCAGAAATTCAAATCACAGAAAGGGCCATGGGTCTTTTTTGTGGGGAATTGTGTTTGACGGAAAAGGTAATTTCATCATTTTTCACCAAACCGCAAAAGGGCCCCACACCACCTCTATGCATTAAATATTTAAAAAAAAGATTCGTGTCAATTTAGTGGGTCAATGCAAAAAGCGTTGCGAATTGTAATTCAATAGTGATTTTAAGCAGGTTTTCTTGATCTAATGCTGTTGCTATTGGTAATGGAGGCTGCCGGCTACTCTCTGATGCCGGCCACTTATTTCTAGTCCAGCGTCAATCAGACAATTATTGTAAATTGCACTTGAGATTGCTTTTTATTTCTTATTATTGTACTATGGCCATACTACAATCGAGATCAAAATTTGAAAAATTGCCAGTCCCAAGGAGTGGTCGTTAGTTCTCGCCATTAGAATATTATACACCACTTTGGCAGTATTCGCGACACGTTTATCTATATTTATAATGCCATTATTTATTGCGGAATATATTACCAATACAAGCAAATTGGCGTTTTCTATTTAAAAAAAGGAAAACGAAGAGAAACAATTCAAGGTTCTTTGTGCAGTTTTTGTATTTCTTTCTTGTTGCTCGTATTTGTGAATTGCAAAATTTGAAAACAACCCATGTATTCATCCATTAGACCCGGATTTCTATGTAATCGACAGAAATAATGGTGTTAACAAAGTCTCACTTACCGTTTTGGGAGCTCGTTTCGAGAGGTCGTCCCCATAGTCCATTACGATGCCCTCATCGGAAGTGGACAGGGATGTGGTGCGATTTCGATTATTGATTATGATGTTGTTGTTGTTGTCGTCGCTGAGAGGTGGCGACGACGATCCGGACGACCAGGATGCACTGCTGCTGCCCGGACTCGAGCTAAATGACTGCTTCCAGTGTCCGACTGTGCGAGGATACAACAAAATAACAATTCAGTATTTAATTGGCAATTGTTTTTCGTTTCGGGGGGTTGAATTAAATTGAATTGAGTATAAACAGTTTAATAAATAAATACTTACACGGTGGCGAATGTGGAGAACAGGACAGTCTGAGCAGGATGAGGGCTGCATTACATTCGTCCATTTTGCCGTCGTCCATATACATAAACTCGTGGTCGTCTTGTGAGGATGATGGACGTCTTTTACGAGATCTGGAAACAAGGCAAAGTTCATTAGAATGACCCATTTTCTCGCCTCATGGCATCGTCATACAAGAAGAAAGGGGATTTTGTCTCCCAAAGGACTTTTACACTGTTCTGTACTATTACCATACAAAATATATATAATGTTGGAACAAATGCTCAATTCTCTACACCGACATAGAATAGATAGTTGACAAATAACTGGTTTTCGGGGCGAGAAGCGAAAACGAATTGGTAATTTATTTACCACGTAGTGGTTTGTAACACACTAACCCACTTTTATGGCATCCACCGAGTCTCGTAGTATTTTTTATTTAATGTACTATATCTTATTGACTTGCTGAATGTGTACAACAGTGCGAAAGAACACGAAAGAGATAGATAATAGCACTACTGCCCAGCCAGCCCCCGTCCAAAGAATGAATTTTGCTACTGCTATTGCGCTTTTGCTAATGCACACACATAGTTTCCATCTTTGCCGATTCGCTGAACGGACGCCATTTCAATTTATTATTATATTTCTTGCACTGCACTGGATCAAATTTGATTTAAGGCCCCCCGAGTTATAGAGCCAACTTGGAACATAAATTCTAATGATCTAAATCCACTATCTAAAACCTTCACTGAAATTGGTACATAGCAACTACCATGATAAACACCGTACACATAACTTTGCACAGGTATGATATAATTGAAAAGTGACAACTTGACTTTGTAATGACGTCATTGTTGGTAATTAATTCCTTAAGCCATTATTTTTCTAGATTTAAAATATAGAATAAAATTACATTATTAATTACTTAATCAAATATATGATAAAATTAAGCTTTANAAATGATAAACACCGTACACATTACTTTGCACAGGTATGATATAATTGAAAAGTGACAACTTGACTTTGTAATGACGTCATTGTTGGTAATTAATTCCTTAAGCCATTATTTTTCTAGATTTAAAATATAGAATAAAATTACATTATTAATTACTTAATCANCCATGATAAACACCGTACACATAACTTTGCACAGGTATGATATAATTGAAAAGTGACAACTTGACTTTGTAATGACGTCATTGTTGGTAATTAATTCCTTAAGCCATTATTTTTCTAGATTTAAAATATAGAATAAAATTACATTATTAATTACTTAATCAAATATATGATAAAATTAAGCTTTAAATTAATATGGACGTTTTTTGTTGAGTTAGTAAAGCTTATGGCAATTAAAATACTTTAAATAAACAAATTTATCTCGACTATTTGCATTTAATTTCAATTATTAAATTAAATCTTTAAACAACATAAATCACAATTGAAACATTAAATATTTCTGCTTTAATGCCTCTGATAATTTTGTTATTCAATTTGCTTTCTGGCAAACGCAAAACACTAATCCCAATTGTTATTCGAACAACATAAATCCAACATGACTGGAAAAGGAAGCCCAACATAATGCAATAAAAGTTAATTACTGTGATTTAATCCATATAGTGTTACTTTATTACAAAACCGGTTTGAACCGGCCCCTCTCTTATTGCCGTCATTGAATTTGATTGTAATTTTGGAGTCCCGGCCATCGTTGGATCATGCTCTCCACCTGAATCACGTGTAAACCGGTGGCTAAACTGAAAGTCATCTAATTAGAAATCGTTTCTCGTCGACTTTGAACATTGAAAGCATTTTCCAAGGAAAACTCACTCGTGACACTCGATTGCCATAACACTACTCGTATTCCCACAATATTTTGTAATAGAGAGAGTCGCGTGATTT
This sequence comes from Clogmia albipunctata, assembly GCA_001014945.1. Lineage (NCBI taxonomy): Eukaryota > Metazoa > Arthropoda > Insecta > Diptera > Psychodidae > Clogmia > Clogmia albipunctata. The sequence continues at coordinate 34,452 of JXOV01002364.1, forward strand.
GATTACTGACCAGCCATAAGCTCAAATGCATTTTTACCGCTATCCATAGCTTTTAATTTCCATTATTTACATATTTAACTGTATTCTCTTGTTTATGCGTCGTCTCTTGAAAATGGAAAACGTGATTCTGGAGGCACATGAAATGACTTAACATTCCGAGAGCCCATGATACCAAAATAGAAATATTTATTATTTTAAAAATAACTAATGTTAATTGAATTCTGGTAGAAAAATATATAGTATGAAGTATTACAAATTCAAGACTCGAAACGTGCAAAATGTTCACACTTTAATTTGACCTGGAAATCGGATTAAGTAACAACAATCGGCTACTTGTAATTCTAGTTAGTCTCACTCTCTACCAAACTATACTATATACACCCGAATCTATGTCACGGAGCCGGTTACATGCCTTAATTGTCCGCAATTTATACACTTTTCTTCTTGGTTTTACAAAATGAAATAATGGAAGAAAAAAATCTCAAATTGAAACCCGCCCAAATCGAACCAATACACGTTTTCTATGAGCGGTAAGCCGATTGATTTATGTATCTAATTGCACAACTGGAGCACCAAGATTTGGTCCCAGCTTATGTACATTCATATAGTCCAAATCTAGTTTATTCAATTTAATCGCCAGCAGCATTGGTTTTCCTAATATTCTTATTAAATCAGTGCTATTAGCGGATGATTTTTATCATCGCAGTAGTGGAGGCAAACCGAAAAAAATATTGTTTGTAGGCCTTCGCCAGTAATGGCGGCCTTGACGTTGGAGGACTTTTAGACTTCCGAATTTTGTTTTGTAAATAGACTCACGCACACCCGAGTCTTTTTACTATACAATTATGCGATAGCGCGCTATGGAGAACAGCACAGCTAAATAAACATTGCTATTCACAACTTAAAATACTGCGAAGTTCCAATATCAAAAGATCAGTTTTTAGTTGTAGTTTATAATATTAAGCTGTCTTCGATCAACAATCAACAACCAAGAAACTACTATCAGCCATTTAGAAAAGTCAAGGAAGAACAGTTCAATTGACGTAGTTTAAGCGATTTTTAATTCCCTTGGATTCCAAAACATACTTCATTGAAGGACAGCTAGTCCAATTCTATTCAAGTGTGGCTTCATTAAATTCCAACTAATCGATTGGGTGGAGTCTATTTAACCTATCCTCTATCAACCGCTAAACATGGTCATATGCCACTCTAATCCACTGAGACCTGTTTCTTTACTAATCCATATTATCGCATCACTCCTTACCAATCATTAGCCATTTTTTAATGAGAAATAATTACATTGGAATGGAGATTTCCTCTCGTGATCAATTTTTCGCCCGCAACAATCTATTCTATGCTATACAAACTATTCCCAGCCACAAAATTTTAGTCAGATGTGGAGGAAATAAACCGTACATTTGTAATAAATAGATCTGAAGGTTATTTGCGCTGGGCTTCAATGTTGACATCGTCGTCGTTATTGATACAAGCAAAGCTACACACGCGCACAGACAATACAGATACTTCAAGGTACAGCAACCAACTCCCATAGCTCAATTTCAAACCCATCCATTTGATTAGTTTTCCCAATTTTATTCATAGGAACAAGCCCTTTACCCATTCTAATAACGATCATTATTACTGATGAAGAAAAACCTAATTTAAACCACATTGAAATGAACTATAAAATGTAAAGACCGTATGGTTTGGAAGAGTAATCTTCTTCCCGTGATTTATTTTTTGACAAATTATTGTTCAATGCTAAATGTTGTTTTAATTATTTGTTTATGTTTCATTCTAAAAATAAAGCATAAACACCCAAACTTATAACTAAGCGAAAATAAGACTTGAATAATATTCAATTCAATTTAAAACCCAAATAATTGCACTCGATAAATTACTNATTAAAACTAAGCGAAAATAAGACTTGAATAATTTTCAATTTAATTGAAAACCCAAATAATTGCACTCGATAAATTACTATACTAAGCAAATAAAGTACGTAAAATACTAACNTTTTAATTATTTGTTTATGTTTCATTCTAAAAATAAAGCATAAACACCCAAAATTAAAACTAAGCGAAAATAAGACTTGAATAATTTTCAATTTAATTGAAAACCCAAATAATTGCACTCGATAAATTACTATACTAAGCAAATAAAGTACGTAAAATACTAACTCAACAATGTTCGAAACAGAATCGTAATGTCATCGTAATGGCGATGATCATTGACGTGTATTATTGGAATAAATTACTTTGAATTGTGGGTTTGACAAGAAATTCAATTAATTACAATCCGAATATACGAGTATACACACAGCTAATGAACCAATTTACTTATCATTGCCACGCAAATTATGTCACCCTGATCGAGTAAATATTGATTCGCAAATATGGTGGCAATCGCATTGAAGATCGAGTAATAATACATTCTAATGTGAGGAAACTTGACTGAAAATGATCTTGATTATATATTTCTCTATTTCTGTTTCGATAATATAGTAGAGAACAATAGGCAATATTAATTGTTGATCACGAGTTGACATCGTGCCAAATAAATTCTCTCTATCACAATCCCGGCGACTCCTGGTGGGTCATATCAAATAATATATAAGTAAAGGCCTTTT